>JAMKCH010050846.1:0-78090 GCA_023653785.1 Ophioderma brevispina
GGGTGTTGTGTCGTGATTTTTGGTATGAGAGGTGATTTTTATGTAAAGACAAACTCCCCTTCCCGCCAGTGAGCGCTCCTAGAATGTACGTGTAGCCATTAAAGTGAGTTGGTGATTTGGTTGTCAGTAAGCCATTTTTTGAAAAATGCTAAGACAGAGAAAGAGTGGTTGAGGGGATCAAGGTAGTTAGTGATTTCTTCATCTGATGTTTGTGATACTCCGGCCAGTTGAAATTGAATATGGAAAATGAGTCCTTGCTTGATGGTTTATTAGGGGTTAACACTTAAGTTGACCAAGGGTTTCACTCCCGTTGGTGCACAAGGGGGGGGGGGGTTCCAGTGGGCCCCCCCCCCCCCCTAAGGCAAAACCACTTTCCGCGGAAAAATTTTTGCAGGAAATTTATACCACATGTGAATGGTCTAAGACAAACCCAAATCAGCAACAAAAAAAAAATGAAATTTGTATTTTGGCTGCAAAATTAGGGGCAAAACATTGTTTTCAAAACACGCGGAAAATTGGGAAAAGACGGTAAAAATTCCAATGAGCCTTGCGCTTTACACCACAAACATTTGAAAAACGTCTATTTTTATGTTGATATCTATTCTAGAAGAACCCAAAGTACATATATTTTACCAAAACTAGCAGTTTGAGGGAATCCTGTTATTTTGGACGGGTGTTGCAAAATGCCACGTCATTTTCCCATCGGAGTTTTGACAGTAACGGTTTGGCAACATCATGATGAAAGTGTGGTTTCAGCAAATAAAGGGTAATTTTTTAAGTGTACTAATACTTGTTGACTTACATGTCTGTGTGAACTTATATCAGCAAAAAAAATTGCTTTGGTTTCTTGGTTTCTTATTTTATTTTAAAAATATTCTGAAATGACGTCCGTTAGTGGGGGGCCCGGGGGGGGGGGGTGGGGCCCAAGGGGGGGGGGGTCCATGGGGACCCCCCACTAATTAACTCCATATTAACGGTTGGCCAATTTTAATTATGTTGGTTATGAAAAGAAGCGCATTTTAAAAGTCAGACCAATTACAAAAAAATTTCGGCCAAAAATCCCGCGTTTAAGGGCCAGCGCGAAAACACATTTTGGCCGGGTCCCTAGGAACCCCCCCCCCCCTGCGTCAACTTAAGTTTAGGCGTCGTCAGTGTGAATAGCGGGAGTCAAGAACCAGGATTGTTTGTAGGTGTGATGAAAGATGGATGGTCACATGTTTGAGTTGATATGGGGTCAGTGAGTAACGGAGTGATGCAAAAGGGAAGTTACGTTTGATGAGGTTCAATTTTAGTGTTGTGAAAAACTCAATGATGCGCGAAAGTCTTCATCGTGAAGCTGATGGGAAATGGCAGTGTATTATGCAGGGCATAGCATACTGAAAAGGGTAAGGCAAGAAAATAATAGCGAGGGGGTTATAAGGGGAGGACGAGGGAGAGAGAGAGAATGAAAGAGAAGAGATAAAGAGAGAGAGTGTGTGTGAAAGAGAGGGAGGAACGTTGGAGATTGGATGGATGAGGTAGGTTGAAAAAGGAAGAGAGTTAGAAGAGCAAATGAGGAAAGGCGGGGTAGGATAAAAAGTGAAGAATACTATAGACAAGATGTGGTGACAAGTCAGAATAGGACGAAAGCAATAAGACAAGCACGAGGTTAAAAAACAAAACACGGATGGGTGGTCCACATGTTTGAGATGATATGGGGTCTGTGAGTAACGGATTGATGCAAAAGGGAATGAAGTTTGATGATGTGCAATTTAGTGTTGGTGAAAAAACTCAATGATGCGCGAAAGTCTTCGTCGTGAATCTGAATGGTTAAATGGCCAAGTTCTTATCTTAGGCAGGGCATAGCATACTGAAAAGGGTAAGGTCAAAAGAAAAATAATAGCGACGGGGGTTATTAAGGGAGAGGGAGAGAAGAGAGAGGAATGAAATTGAGAGAGAGAGAGAGAAAAGAAGAGGGTTGTGAAAGAGAGGGAGGAACTTGAGAGATGGATGGTGAGGTAGGTTGAAAAAGGAAAGAGAGTAGAAGAGCAAATGAAGAGGCGGGGTTAGATAAAGGGTGATATGAAGCAATACCTATAGCAAGATGTGTTGATCAAGTCAGAATAGACGAAAGCAAAAAGACAAGAACCAAGGTGTAAAAACAAACAAGGGGATAAGACAATACAAAGTGATAACTTATTTAAACAGAAACTTAAGTTACAGCACCAGGGTAAAAAATTATAAAACATTGGGTTGCTTACAAAACAAGGTGTAATAGAGTTAACAGAAAAACAATTGATTAAAAAGTATTTATACTAAATAAGATACTAATTAAATACCATACATTAAATTGAGAGTGTAAAAGTACCGTACTCACAATTTAATTTACACGATAAGTGCGCATGGTGCACAGCAACTAACAATTAACAGTAAATAAGATATATACAGCATCTATAGTCATGCATAGTATATTGTACTTGGATATTTGAACAAGTATAATAAGTATATAGAAACAAAAACATAATGGGCGGTATAAATCATCAAAATATTGGATTAAATGACCAGAGGGTACATGGTGTATTAAACAAGAAGGCTATTTTAAAGGGATAGCGAACATCAGTATGCAAACATGGGTTGAAACTACTAAGAGAATGATGAAGTTGAACAAGCAAAAAGAAAAAAAAACTAAAAAATGGCTGAACTAGAATAGAAAAACGCCCATGGCTGAACAAGGATTGAGTAGTATATTAACACCTTGAATGCATGCTATGAGTTGGAGACATATTGGGCCTATAAAATATTAAAGTACATAAGAGGGCATTATATAAAATTGATAAATTAGAGAACGATAAAATAATATTAAAATGTGATACGGATCAAATAAATACATACAGTAGATACCATAATCAAAATTAAATTGACAATAGGATTTAACTTATGAAAGCTAGATATATGTGAAGTATAAATATGCAATTAATGTCGACAAAAAAAGTACTAAATTCATTATAATTAAAGACTGTGTGTTGCGAAGGATATGAATTCAATAACGAACAGGCACCTAAGGCATGGAATTACATAACCTCTTCTTCCGATTTAGGAAAAAAAATACGTACCATCATCACAAACATTAAATCTTGAGCTTCTATAGTGCGTTTCAATTAAATTTGACGTATTTTTTACGTTTGTTTTGGATGATGAAAAGGAGGGGAACAATGCCATTGATAATTCCATATCATTATCCATGGCTTCAATCACTCACGATGAGGAACCCCTCCTAGAATGTTTCCACAAAATCTAGCTTTAGCCATTCTTGTCCAAAATTGGACCCAAGTTGCTTGTCATTTGTCTTCCATCTGTTTTTTGGAAGTCTGGCTTTATGGTCCATTCTTTGGGGGTCCACTCGGTCACTCTGATGGCACATGTATAGAGCGGTCACAATCACAACTTAAATTGTAAATTAAAATTTTTTGTTTTTTTTGTTTTGTTTTTTTTTACTTTAATTTTTTTCCAATTTGTGATGTGTGTTGTTTTTTTAAAATTTTTCCCCAGGAGGCTTTTTCCCCAGTAGGCCTATCGCAAAGAGGAATGATAAAAACAATAAGCCGAGGGGTAGAGGGGCGGCTGAGCGAGAACTAAACGTTGAGAATTTCCCTGCATGCAGGTCATTTGAGGGCGCGATAACTACTCCCCCGTTATTTTTCACTTCACCATACGGGCGGAATACGCTATCAATTGTTTTTTTGTTCTTTTTTTGTTTGTTTTTGTTTTTTTTTTACTATTAGATTTTTTTTTTTTTTTTTTTTTTTTTTTTTTTTTTAACTTTTTCCCCAGGAGGCTTTTTCCCCAGTGGGGCCTATCGCAAAGAGAATTGATAAAAAAATAGCTGACGGGTAGAGGGCGCGATAACGACCTGTTTGAGAATTTCCCGTTTCATGCAGGTCAATGAGGGCGCGATAACTACTCACTCCCCGTTTATTTTTCACTTCACCATACGGGCGGGCATACCTGCACAATTGGACTACTTACTACTTTCACTTTGGGGTCGAGATGATAACTTGGTTTCTATGGCGAGTTCCGTCCAAAACGTGGCGGACCCTAATATATAAGTACTGATGGTGCATCGTTTGAACCAAATTGACCGATAGCTACAAGGATTTGCGGGCTTTTATCTGGGGCGGGTTATCTTTGTGATCGATATTCATGAGCCTCAATTCCCCCGTTTGACTATGCAGCACACACGTGTGAAGTGCCCAAGCATTTTGAACGTTGGTTGAAAAAAAAAATCCCACCTATTTTTATTTGAGAGGCAATTATTTGCTCGATTCAATCTTAATAAGTATCATATTCCTTGTTAGTTTGTGCGATATAGAACTTATATGACATTGTATTAAGCGAGCAATCGTGAGTTAATCACAGCAAGTGCGAATAATCTGGCCGCAATCACGTAATTCGCAGTTATGGAACCATCGCAAGATACGTAGTTATAATCCTTTCATGTCTCATTTTGAACATTTAAATATGCTTCAGTTTTCCCTCGGACATTTTTTTTGCACTTGTACATACATACGACCAAGGTATTTTTACATTTAGAGCTTTATTAAACAAGGCGAACTGATTTTTCTAACCTCACCCCACCCCCCACCCCCTGTTGGTGCGGGCCCCCCCCCCCCAAAAAAAAGCACAACGCAACTGTGCTCTCCACGGCAGCTTACACGTTTACCCTCTGCTGTCCCATGTGCCATCACGCCCGTTGCCTCTGCACAACAGATATACACCGAGCGTAGCCCACGTATCTTGCGGCATGTTACCCATACTACTACTAATCTATCTGCTCGAAAAAAGCCGGAAAACAGTCACAAACTTCACAGATTCATCACAAACTCCACAGATTTAGTGCTCTGATTCCATGTGCGAAAATCCCCAACATTCATCATGTTCTTTTTGCTGCAAGGTTATCTACATTTGAAGCCGATAGATCGATTTTCAAGAATGAAGGACTAATTTTTCCATAGGTAAAGGTAGAAGAACTTGCACGTACTTTAAATAAAAATCACAAGAAAAGGATATGAATTTCGTGTAAAATAATTACAACTGAATGTTTTTCTATATCGAAGTGAACTTGCATTCATCAAAGAGCTGAATTATTTTTCCAATTAAAAAAAACATATTTTCATCCGATTCTCGGCATCCCTTCAACGATTTGACGAGTCATATTCATTGTATATATGATATTGAAAGATCTTACTATTCGAATCCACAGAATGCAGATTACCTGACCGCAGTTGAAAGTACATAGTCGGATTTTTTCGAGGGGCGTGTCACTGGACTCTCGCGATCACAAACCTTAGCGGATCATAAAGGGAGCACATCTATTGAATGATTAATATTTCGTTATAAAAAAAGCCAGGTATTGTAAACAGTGAACTCTCTACATAGTACTGAAGGTCCTGAGCGTATCTGTGTGGTGGTTATTAATGCCATGTCATAAGGGATCTAGGCCTAAATTAAGCTTAGTTACGCGTGAATTGCGTCACGAGATTAAGAAATAGAAGGAGGAAAAATGATAATAATAATAATAGATAATGATGATAATACTGGGTTAAATAAGATGGGACAGCACACAAAATAAAAACAAAAATTTTTTAAAAAAAATGACACAAATCGGACTAGGGCATGTCTAGTTATCCTGCAGTCTAGCAAACGTGCCTGTCCATCTATGTTTCGCATTCTAATGCAGTCGAGCATATCAGTAACTCCTTCTGTGATCGGATCCAGCAATTTCTCTTTTTATCTTGAAGTTGATGCCAGGCAGCATATTCTGATTCGCTCCATCTTCTCTGTGCAACTGCAAGCATCTCCATCGTGGTGTTATTCAAGCCCACGTTTCACTGCCGTGTTGCGTGTGCCATAACAGGAAGAGAATGTCTTCATTGAACACCCGTCTTCTTTAACTCCATACTTGTCTTTTCTTATTTTTCATGATGTTTTCCACTTTTGCCAAAATGCTGCCAGCTAGTCCAATTATCCTTCTGATCTCAGGCAGTAAAAGTAAAGCACGCATCACTTCCCAAGGTAGATGTAGCTTTTGACCTCTTCGATGACTTCCCGTCTACAGGGACGGAAAATTACATTAAGTTTAATTTTTGGTACCAAACAGGGGGTTGTAGCCAAGCCAGGAAAATAAAACCAAAAAGGGGGACCACCGCCCCCCCCCCCTTCTGTAGACGAGGGTTACTTCATTTATAATTCCGTCGGGTGTATACATAGTGACGGATTGTGAATGATTTTTATTCAGTTTTTACGAATTAGGGAAATGGTTACTAAATACCAAATCTTCAAACATGACAATTACGAACATTGCAAGTACTTCATGGAATTAAGTAATTAATTAGATAATTTTGCAATTTTGACGTATGTTACATAACAGAGATTTTGGTTGTTTACATAGTGACGGATGTTGAACTCTATGTCAAAGACTGGTTTATACTTGATTTCCCACCAAGACTTTCAAATGCTTAGTTAGAGTAACATATCTCATCTTAAATTTAGAACTTTACACAAGCAAACTATGTAATTCATTTATAAATATCGATATAGAAGAAATTTATATTATATTTACAGTTCAACCAGCGGTCAAAGCTGTGAATCGCGGCAATCCAATCAACATCCTCATTATGTAATAAACCAATGAGCAGTTCGCGATGACGGGACGTTGTTTTTGACGGATGTCAGAAAACGCCGATTGTTGTATACATGACGGATCCTGAATAACGCTTTAGTAGAGGGACAAAATTCAACATCCGTCAACCTATGTCCTGAACAATCGCCGATTGCGTATTTTTTGTGTGACGGATCTGGTGTTTACTTTCCCACTGTCTGACATCATTTTATCAAAGTAAGAATCCATGAATATTAGCTAAAATAAATTTCCAGCTGTTAACTTTGTTTCTTAATCGGATTGGATTGTTGAATCGTATGTGGGATATGTATGGACCCCTATGCGTTCGCGATTTTCAAATGCGATTTCTCAGAAACAAAAATTCCGTATTTGGTTTTAACTCCGTCACTATGTAAACACCCGACGATTCAATTTACCGCATTTTCAGAGAACAAATAGCGCCGCAACTGCGGCCGATTGTGAATATCGTTAGTCCATGTCTGCTGAGTCTATGCGTATCAATGGGCACTGGATCTTGTGAATGGAAATTGGGGTGCCATTTTATTAAAGAAAATATGATAGCTTTATTGCGGATTCAGAGGGTTATCTGATTGTAATAATTATTATGAATCCCCCACTCACCGGGGGGGACAACAGCATTTGTATACCAGTTGGGTATTGGTCTAAGTGCCATAGTCTAGATGTCTGGTGCCTTTAATTAACACCTCGTTTAACAAAAAAAAAAAAAAGCGTTGCGGCAAAAAGTGAGATAGAAGGCATGAAAGGCAGCAAAACCGCCAAACCAAAGTTGCACTTTATGTTGGTTTTTTGAAGCAGTTTCCCGTTTACTGTCCTCGTTAAGGCCAGTATGTGGTTGCGTATGGGACGCGTGCAGACTATATAAATTCAAACGCGCTGGTGGGGTGGGGTTAAACAGACCGATTTTATAATTATGGGAACTCGGTGACATAATTTCGTAGACCGACGGCGAAAAAGGCGTTTAACACAAGAAAGGACACGCCGGAGTGATCTATGACATATGCACCCTGTTGACCGGTCTGTGACTTTTGTGGTTTTAATATTAAACCCTTGTCTACCTGAGCCATTTTTTGCTAACAAAACTTTACGAAGGGGGGGTGGTGGTTACCCCCTGGATTTTCGTTCTGAACACCGATCCTGTTACATTGGTATATAACCAAGGGATAGCTTAGGGTTTCTTCTTTCCATGGGTCGAAAATAAGTCAACATCCCCTTATGACGTCAGCATGGCGTCTTATGTGGAGGAAAGTACGAAAATACGGAATATAGGGGGAGGAAAATTGATATTTTCGCAATTTAGCGACTCAAACACCTTATTATAAGCTCTAAAATGTGTCATGATATAAAATAGTATCCCATCAAGTAGCGTCAAAAACCCGCGATGAACATCTGATTTCCTAACCTTTGGCGAAAAATTGAATTTTTCACTGTCTGTGTGTGTCTATGGAAATGGAAGTTTTGCTGATATGCGAAAACTTGATGACGTCATTGTGACGTAATGATAGGCATGTTGGTACTCATTTTGTATTCAATGGAAAGAAGAGGACCATATCTATCTAGTGTACCAAAATCAAGTGTCTGTGAGTTCTGTTGTTGTGTTAGGCATGTTGGTACTTCTCTTCCGGATGGGGGTGGTTACCACACACCCCCCCTATTCCACACTTGGGATCACCTGTTCTACCTATACCACGGTGAATGTTTGTTTTGGATTAAAAGGAGCGGAACAGTCAATTGACAATTACATTAAATAATTGGAACCAAAAAAGGGGCTTTAGCAAAAAGGGAAAAAACCTGAAGGGGGGGTGGTAACCACCCCCCCACCTTCGGTAGCCGAGGGGTGTAATGGTCTGGAGTCCAGAATCCATGTTAATAGACACAGTGGTTTATTAAAATTCAGCACAACTGAAAAGTTAGCATACAAATTACATGGATGTCTTAGCCTCTTATTAATGCCCCTGTTGGTATGTTATTTGTATGCGTACCTAGCTCTTCCAATAGCCAAGCCATCATTTGGGTGCAAATTGAAGAATTTCATATTTTCTAAATGTGACAGTGCCGCTTTACCTGGTGATTACCAAAGCTGTAAATAGGCCTACAAGATTTCCGCATGATATGGGGTGATTGGGCGTTATACGAGGTAGCATGGAGAAAATTGCGTGTCGAACGTTTTCCTGCAATAACAGGGTCAAATGTTGTCTGGTTCTAGCACGTTTACCCACTTTAGTAAGTAAAAAACTTATGCTAAAAATTCCAATGATTATAACACTTCATTTTAATCTTAAATATTGTTATATTCCCACGAAATCTCTAAATGTTCTGTTTTCTTTTACATGTCATACATCTTCATCTCCCATCTTTGCATCGTTCTCAATCGTATGCAGCGTTTGTGAATGTCTAAAATCTTTTGCGTCAGGTTGTCCGTCGAGAGATCTCTGATCAGTGTTTCATGTTCCTCAATCGATAAACCAGATTTAATGTTAAATATATTACATTTTGAAGATAAAATCACAAAATGCACAACTGACGACGACGATGAAAAAACGTAGCGATGGCGATGCTGATGATGATGATGTAATGATGATGATACTGGACGAAATGATGAAGATGACCGATTTCTGATGATGATGATGATGATGATGATGTCTGATGATGATGACGACGGACGAGATGATGATAATAAAACGCAGAACTTTTTTTTTCCCAATAATGGAACACTTACGGTCTTTTTACTATCCTTTCTGAGTCCCAATGATCATCACAGGCGTCCTCGATCCTTGAATAGTGGCGTATTTGCTGATAGATTTCAGCCAGAAGGTGAATGAAGTCTAAGCCAGTAAACTTGTGAAAATTATGAATACCCTTGAAGATTAAACATAATCATTCAAAATATGAATCATTTGCAAATTTTATATCCTATCACATATCAATAATTGGTATTGTTTTTCAGTAAACCTTTTGTACCAGACGCACAATATGTCTTGAAATGGTAACAAAGGCGTACTCCACAATTTTTTGTGTTTGTCTCATAAATTAGTTTAACATAAATGTAACGTTGATGAATAACGCTACTGTGAAGGAAAACAGGTAAAATTGGTGACATTTTCTGATTTTTTTTCTCTACATATTAAAGGTTCAACGAGAAATTTACGCATATCAGGTGCCCCGAAAAAAGCTTCTGGTTTTTTGCAACCCAATGCAAAGCAGTCCATCAATATATCTTCATCTGAAAGGATGAAGATGAGAAATATTCTTGGTACCAAAACTGTAAAATTTCTAATTTGCCATTGGAGCACATAGTAAATTCAGCCTTATATTTTATCATAAAATAAATGAAATCAAAATCTCCCTTTTACTTTCCACTTTTAACCTTTTGGGTGGGGAAAAAGAAGGGCAATGTTGAAATTGGGAGGGTCAAAATTGAAATTTTTGGGGAAAATAGTCGGAAATATCGAATAACACAGTTTTGCTCCTAAAGTAACTCCGATTTTGTCAAATTGGTGATTTTTGCCCCAATATCGACATTGTTCTTCTGACCGGGGAAAGCAAGTGGCATGGGGGAGGAGTGGGGCATATTGGGTGGCAATTGTCCCCTATGGCACACTGGGCGCCCATCACTGCAGATCGTAGCCAATACAATGAAGACATTATTGCATGCCTTTCAAAAGTTGACCTTTTTTCCCAATGGTGCCTTTTTACAATAGAGAGTGTGTAAATTTGGCAAAAGGATGGACCTTTTTTGGCAATATGTCGCCCTTTTGTACCAAAAAAAGCCTAAAACCCCTATTTTTTTCTTGCTCACGTCCCTAGCACACATCATTTTTGTGACCTTTTTGGAATTTGAGATTTTTGGTGGGTACAACATCGCACCTCACCGCACCCCCCCCCCCCCCCCCCCCCCCCCCAGCCTACGGCCTCCGAAATCACTACAGAGCGTCCGCTGGGCGGGAAAATCTCTAATTTGCATTCGTAAAAAAAACGTGACATGACAAACCTCATATTAGCATTTTTCGGGAGACAAAAAACCAACACGGAATAATGCTGTAAGCCTTGTACAAGATTGTTTTGTTTTTCTTTAGAAATATAGACCAGTTAACATCTGACGTCAGCATCAATTGTAAATACTGGTCGCGCGCAGCAGCCACACAGGCAATTTCGAGGTCACAGTTCGGGTCACTGTCTTAGCATAGTAAACCGTGCTTGACACGCGTGTAATCTTCAGCATCTGTCTGTGGTGGAAGTTTTCACGAACTTTTTCCTTCAGATATTATCCCGGGTGAAGATGGAACGAATGTTTAAATATGTTAAGATTTATCTTAAAACATCGCAGAGAGTAACTCTTGGAGCGACTAAGAAAAACAAATCTGGGGAACAATTACCCGATCCTTATAGGTTAGATTCTACTGTGGTTGGATGATAAAAAAAGAATAGCATGGCCATCGATGCACTACGGCGACATGTAGACTATATCTTGTATATCTACCAACCTCATCCACACACCAGCCCATTCACGCACGAGTCTCTTTAAAAACATACAGATCCCTTGATGCTTATAATTACTTTAATATGGATTAAAAGTGCCCTTCTTTTAAAACCAACTCCTAACTCCATTTTTATTTCACCCGTGCCCTGGTTCACGCGTGGCAGAGCCAATGAAAGAGTGCTGTGAAGGATTTTGGGTGTGTCTCCACATGTCCTGGAACCAGATTCTTACCGCAGCTGGGTACGTACATGACATTCCAGGTTTCCTGATTGGAACTCCGATACTTCCACATAATGTTACTTCGCAAATCGACAGTCCTGTAAATATTTAATAAATAGTGACCTGGTCATTGCGGGTGATGGTGGAGATATCGCTCCCGAGTTACCTCTAGCATACTGCCTACTTCACCCCGGGTGTGCTAGGCCTATATAGTATCTAGCCTACATAGTAATTCTAGGCCTTTAGTATGATAGGCCTACATAGACAGTAGGCCAAGTATGCTAGGCCTACATAGATAGTAGGCCAGGTATGCTAGGCCACTAAGAGCGATATTCTCCATTCATCACCCGATAAAGACCAGTCAATATTCGTTTTTTATACCGAATAATAGCTTTGTTCAATGATTGGTCAAACTACATCCAGTGACCTTTTTATTTTGTATTATTTAGCGTCCCTATCCTCCTACTCCTATACTACGGCCTGATAGGTGAATAGGCCTACCAAGGCCAAGACCAGACTAGCTAGGCCTAGGCTTGGGGTAAATTGAGAATTATCCACGAACAAAATACCAAAATGTAAGTAGAGGGGCTTACTCACCAATCATCTTGGTCAGAGTGAATTGAGGAATGATCCAGTTCTCAAATCAAAATAATATTATCAAACATAAATACTGTAGCTTCCACTTGATGAGTTCCATTGTAGAACTTAAGTCTTTATCACTCGCTCATCCAGTGAATTCGTGCCCTCATATCCTTCACATTACCTGCATCCGGCATTGCGCCTGCATACATCTGCCTTTTTTGTGTTTCTCTAATACTTTTTCTGTTTTAAAGGTTCTGTTTCCGATCGTCTTTTGGACCCCCCCCTGATTTACCCGGAGGTAGTATCGATTTTGATGTCAATGAGGCCGTATTTTTCTCATTGTTGTCCTGAAGCTTTGGCCTCAACCACGTTTCCATTTCAGATATAAACAAAAAACGGCTGTTTTAATGGTTAAGCATCAATATAAGCACAGTATTAAATAGGAGCTTTTGCAACATGCATTAAAAAAAACAAACATTTTGCCCCGGGTCCCCTACTACCGTTAAAACCGCAAGTTTTGTTCCCACGGTACTTGATGGGTGTAAATGTTGCCAGTGCCACCTCCATATCAAGTAGAGAACACAATACACATACTCGGAACAAGCACCCTTAACATTTATCACCTAGAACTCACGTCTGCACCCAAAAAGGTGGAGTTGGCACATAAAAATAGTATTGGACACAAATCCAATAAAATGCCAATGTTTTTTGTCTTAGTTTGAAGTAGAAATTATATGTCTATTAATATTAAGATTAAAACAATCAAAAGATCTGCTAATTAACCTCTACAGCTCAATTAAAGTTAATTAGTTCAGGGGTGTATGTGGAAGCGAAGGAGGTAATGTACATTTCAATGGGGCGCAGTGCACATGGATGCTTTTTTTACCACTGGGATTAGTTCAAATATTAATTTATTTACAACTATTTTGAATTTGCTTGTTTTCACTATTTGTAATTCATTAGGCAATTATATTGTAATTGCCTCATTATGTATGGGTAATGAGTGTGAAAACATTATATGGCCTTATAATTTCCATTGTTACGAACTTCTAACATTATATTGGGTCTAAATATGTTTTTAATTACCCAAGAACTGTTCGCCCTTATTTGTTTGATGTTTTAGATTAGAATCAAAACACATTTGGTTTAAATAATTATTCAGGTAGTTGAGTTCAAGGTCACATAACATGTAGTGTCAAAGGGAGGTTGATATCAGCGCAGTTTGACCACCCTCTATATTTCTGTTGAACTAATTACATGTATTGATACAAAATGAAATTCAAGATAATACATTTAGACAACAGTGTATGAATGCCTATTTTAGCTCAACATTTTCTTTAAGGCAATGCATGAAATTCACCCTGTATAGCACACAGCCTATTGCTAATGTTGCTACAAAATCACACATTGCCGAAGGAATTTATTCGTAGCATTCCAAATATGAATATAATTTTTTATTTCTAATATTCCTCGTAAATAAGCAGTGTTTTAAAACGAATTTTATTTGTATTCTTTTTGTCGTATCATCACCTATCTATTTGTAGTACACCCGAATATCCATTCCACTTTGCAGATTATACAATCCTTGTAAAATTTGATCACAGCTTTTTGAGCTATACTGAGAAATGAGGGTAAAAATGCAGTCGATTTCCACCGCTCTTTTCGCCTTTTGAGTCCCTGGATTAGCAGCAACCCACGGCACAGCAACGTCTGTCCCATTGTTTGTTGATTATGCAGGCAGTAAATATAATTAATTCGAACAATATTTATGGTGAAATTCAAAGTGTGTTATGACGAATCATAAATTCAACTCAACCGATCTACTATACCGCGGCAGAGTGACTTCTAATGTTTTGCCTGCGAGAAGCTACTTCCGGGTCACGTGACCGACTCGGAACGTAAACATGTTACTGGTCTTATATTAAGTGATTATTGACTCCAGATCTGAATAAATTACCAATGATTACTGTCATATTTGAGTTTTTGAAATTCAAAACTGAACACCGATGTGACAAAAAGCACATAATATGATGTTTTAGCACTGCTCGGGTATCATTTCTAACATTTATGTGGTTTTGCATTTGACATCTACAGTTACATATGAGGTTTTCCGCCCAGCGACCGATCTATGACAGAAAATATGGATACCTAAAATATTTTCAATGAAACTTTAAACAAACAAACGACACCATACATCATTAATGCAGCCACCAATGAGAATATTGACCTATACTCCACAAACCTTCACACTGATGCACCTTTTGAATTGGACGATGAGTGAAAGGCTTACAACTCAGATATCATATGGAAATTAGAAGTGGGCTATAAAATGGGTCTTTTTTTTTTACATTTCCAATTGATTATCTCATGACAAAATTGTTCACGTTCCCGGTCAAAAGGTCTGCAGTGCCCTCTCATCATTTCAAATTCACGTGGGTAAGTGGGTTGAGGACAAAACTCATTCAATTAAGTAATTTTCTCGTTACATAGGATTTGGTGTATAATAGATGTAATGGAGATTCAAAATACCGAACTTGAAAGTTTTGGTGATATTGACGTTTTCACGGCATATGACATTTGACAATTTTAGGTTAAAAAATTAGGCATTGGGGCATCTTTCAAGATTTTCGCAAGTTTCTGCCATAAGGTTTTGTAGTTACAATGCGAGAATGTTCATTAAAACATCAATGATTCTACTTATGATTTGTTAATGAGAAGTTTGATCCCATAGTTTTGAATAGAGAATTGCACAGTGCAGGCACACACAGGCGTTAGCCAGGATTTTCGGGGGGGGGGGGGGGGGGGGGGGGGGGGGGGGTGCGGATTTTCCAAAATGGAGCTTTTTCCCAAAAATGTGGACCTTTTCACAATAAAGGGGGGTGTTTGTTAATTAAATTTGGCAAAAGTGGACCGTTTGGCTTAAATATTGCCCTTTTTACCAAAAAAAAGCCAAACCCCATTTTGCCTAGCCGCTCGCTCGCACAAATGATTTTTGTGGACCCTTTTTGGAATTTTGGAGATGTGGGTGGGTACATCGCACCCCCCCCCCCCCCCCCCCCGCTAAGGCACTGGGCAACACTTGATAATGATTGACGATAAAAAGGTTTAGTTTTTGAGAGGTAATCTTGATGTTTTTCTTCACAACACGGGAACGTAAGTAGAACCGCGACTGGCCGAAAACTTGCGACATTTGTTTTTGAAAAAACGTCCCTTGCTCTAAATTGTCCACCAGAATCTGAATTTCAGCAAAGTCCGATTTCACAAAATTAGTAATTTGACCTAATAAAACATCGAATTAGACGGGAAGTCTTTGAAGCATCACTCTAATCAAAGAGAATTGTATAGTGACACAATGCGGCATTTCATTTTCTCGGACCTCAGGCCAAGGAGATTGTCATTCATGTTGGGATAGTCTAAGGAGAATTTTAAAAATAAGAGCCTAAGGCAAAGTCATTGAAAAAGATAGTTTGACTTCCGGTATACCCACTGCTAAGGAAACCGCTTATTAAGAGGCCAACATTCATTCTTCAAATTTGTGAGGTCAAGATTCACTCGGCCTCTATTGCGTAGTGCCAATCTCATCACCACGGTGTCCTGGATAATTTATATCCGACGATTCATGTCGAGATGGAGTCGAAAAACCAAAAATCGTTTGAGGGGATAATCACTCTCCCGTTACAGGTGCCTATTACAAGAAAAGATTGTTTTCTAATCGAAACTGATTTGCAAAGTCTGTAACTTCGACATTGGCGTGAGATCTAGATCCAGGTTGAAACAAGCAGAAAGAGGAGTCGGTAATTCCCAAAAATATCTGAACAAAGAATAACAATGAAATGAAAGAAAGGGTTATTCTCTATGATGAATTGAACACTTTTATAAACTTGGAAACATACACATAAGGGGTTATATCTTAAACAAAGTGCCTATTGTCAACGATGATAGGTTTAAGAAATGTGTTATTGGACCAAAATGTCAAAATGACCGCTTGCACACACTACAAGACTAATGCGACATCCCATGGTGCACCTACCTTAGGTTGCTAGCATAGATATCTTACATCATTGGCAATGTGTTAGGGTCGTTGCTCTTTTTTCCATACCTTTGGGTGTTCTTTGTTTGTCACAATTAATTTCACTTGATATTTGTTTGCTTTATTGCGAATGCAATGGTGAAAATATTCTAATATGAAAGATCGCTTACACACGGTACGCATCGGAAAGGTTATTTATGCATGTTTATTTAGTAAACCCTCATTTGAAGGAATATTGAGCATTATGATGCATTTTTTGGTATATAATTGAACAAGAAAGAACCATCTGAAATCACTGGTTGCGTTGTGTGGACAACTCGGTTTCCCTCGTTTGCCCCCGTGGACCAGCAAAATCCCATATTTGACATTCCAAACATTCTTCTCTGATGGGTTGCTAGTTTCCTAAGTTTGAATTCTTTTGGAATACCTATAGTATCGATGCATTCAATAATGTGTAAATAGAAGAAATGGAAACTAACCACAAAAATGACCCATGCAATCACGTCGTTACCCTCTTGTTATTCGTAGGGATTTAGTAAATGGTTAGAAATATCGTTTTTTTGACGTATCGATGGAATACGGGTGAATCGGGTAGAAAAAATGTCATATCCAAAACTAATATATACATAGCAATCTTATTTGAAGTTGGTCCAATCTCCCCACGCGAGAGGCCGGTGCACTAGCTCTGAAAAATGTGATTCCGGGGCGTATTCTCCAACTGCAAATTTTACTACTAGGCAGACGTTCTCACCACGACGGGATCCAGGAGTGCAATGGTTTTGGGGTGTTAATATAGGGCTGTTTTGATATTAGAGTGTATGCGGTGCGCATGGTACAGAGCGCATAGCTCTGCGAGCCATGGCGCGCTATGTTCAAGGGTAGTATGTTGATAGAGATTAATTTTGCAGGGGAAGAGTAGTTTCTGGCTGCTTTTGAGTTATTGCACAGGTAATTTAACAGAAGCCATAGATTATGTGCAATTTTTGTTGGCAGGACAGCAGACAGCAAATCAATCATACAGGCTCTCTTGGAGTCGTGCATATAGCCAAACGGAAAACAAATGCACAACTCCCATTCATATGGGCTGTTTAACGTTTTCTATTCACAGCCTGTGGTAGTCATGTAGTATAGCCAATTGAGAATTTCGTGAACGACAGTCGTGCATATAGACTTTGCCTAGACTCAGTTTTCAGTCCCATATTTCGAATATGGAACGAGATCACTGCCCAGCTCCTACACGGAGAAGGTCAAAAAAACCATGTTTATAAAATATTGGTTTACAAGCCCATTTTTGAAATTTTGTCTTAAATTAGATCATTTGTATTAAATAAAAAAGCCACCCAAAGAGGAAAAAGAAATGCCAAGGTGTTTTCATGGCAAAAAAAGCAATGTTGTCTGCCGTCGCGAGGAGGCTTCTCGGAGGACTATGGGTGCAACATTTGTGCAACCCTCAAAATCATTTGATCTTTCAGGGAAAAAAGTCGTAAATGCGAACTACTACTTTGAACAGAAAAGAGGTAAGTTTAATACTTAACTATCCACATCAACCAAGAAACTTACTGATATTTTGAGGTTGGGTGGGTTCGAATTAACTCGCTAAAAATTTAGCGCCTTCACGTGTAAAAGTCATGACTCATCGAGTAACCCCCCCCCTCCCCCGCATCGGAACCGTCTACCTTTGCAGATATATAAACCAAAACACCCCCAATGATTTCGAGTTTTGACAAGACACTTTGAAAAATAAAGAAGCCTAAAAAAAAAATTCCCTCACTATATAGCTATCTTTAAACAGTGTATGTACATTCAATACCAATAACAAAAACACAATTAAAAGCACAGGTGAAATTCATCACCTGAAATTTGGATGTAAACAAAGTTGAGGGTTGGTCAAATTCGAACCAATGTTATTGCATGCAGGAAGTTTTGGTCAGTTTGGCTCCCAATCACACATTTTGATTCCAAATGTTAACAAATTCACCTACCATGAGCAGATACAAACCAAGGATCTAGGAGAACCCCGCTTACAAAATCAGTTAACATTTGCTATATTGGATCAGGGAATGGATCGAGTTAGAAGCATGCGGTGCCATGCCAGTCTTTGCGTTGTAGATGACCATATCACTGGTGATGTGTCAACGATGCAGTCTAAGCTTATCATTGATGTTTACATGTTTCAAATTCATGCATGACATTGACAACTGCTACTATACTGTTTCAGTGCTAATCACTAGGAGCATTATTTTGTCATTGATTTGAATTTTGACATGCATATGAAAAACAATTTAGATTAGCCTTACCCCCGATGCTGGTAATGGAGATTGCAAGTACCGTCTTGAAAGTACCACACTATGACTTGAACTGCATTGAAAATAGTCTTTACTACCCTTCAAATGCATTGAAAATAGTCTTTTTACTACAGAACCACATGTATAGTCTTACATCTTGATCGATAATTCTGTGACAACTGAGAAACGATGCTTGCTGCTTGCCGTATTGAGTTATAAAACGGTAACGAGATTAATAGTTTGGTATCAGGTGTCATGTCACGTGTCAGGTATCGATCACGTGTCAGTATCAGGTATCAGTTTGCTCTTCGGGGGCGACGATAATAATAAATCCGACTATGTTAAATAAGGTCTGTACATGACCTGCTGCCCAAAGTGCTATTATTTTTTTCCACAGACACCGTTTATTATGCTAAACAGTGCAAAATTTACCTTTTCCCTACTGATTCAAAAAACCGACGTAAGCTGACGATAATCGGGTGTTTTTTTTTTTCCATGTAGGGATACGTACTCATTTTTTACCTGAATGGGTCCCCCGAAGCAAAATAATAAACCCATCAATGCCGTACGTCATCAATCTTTATTTTTTAAAAATTGCTTTATTCCCATATAAAAATGCCTTTTTAAGATTCAACATCTTGTATATGGTTCTTATAATAAATATTCAATTGTCTCCCGCATGAATGTAAAAGATGGGTCCATAAGTCTACAAACTGAAAACCAAGTCAGCCGGCTAAATACCCTTACCGTGCCTGTATGAGCAGATGGATTCCCCGTTTTAGTTTTCTTAGCAGTGCTTACGCCAGTTGCGCGCGGCTGCGGGGGTTATGCGTCTTAGGTGTGTAGAGGAACGAACGATTTATCTGATAAAACCCTTAGAATCGATGCCTAAGAAGGCTCAGAACTTTTTTTTTTTTTCAGAACTGATACGTGTGCCCTCTGCCTCTTGGGAAAATAGATTGCTTATTATGTTTTAATCTACGATAAATATGTAGTTTGTAATGAAACCTTCTTCCGTTGCTTGTTCGTTCCGATGGCTGCTTGGTGATCCACTCCTGCAGGGCTGACCTGCAATCACGCGGAACTGATATCTTGACTCGGGTTCCGATTTTTTTTCGCTGTATATTCTACGCCTTTGACAGGAGAATAGGTGATTCTTGTCCATGCTAATTCGGATGCATCTTTTCTCACAAGTAGCCGGTAATTAACGGTATCCGTCAGGCTCGGGTGCAGTCCATGTGATTGAAATACAGTGCTTCAATATTTGACAAATTCGTTGGTTTGGGGATTATAGGAACGCCTAGAAGAAAGTAATTACATTGATTACATTAGAAAGTTATTATTAGCATTAGTAATCACATTTTAAGTAAATCAATCGCCATATCTGTGTCATTCTAATATCACCACCGACTTGGTCTTAAACAGAACATTAAACAAAAACAACAAACTTGTTTAGGGAGTGAATATGGGTATTGGTAAGGTTTGTGGTCTATTTTTGGCCTTTTTGTCATATTTTTACCGCAAATAAGGATCAATATCGCGACTGAGAAACTACAAGTTCTAAGTATCATTTAGTCAATTTGAGATATATTGACAGTTGAAAAGTTCACAAAGGCCCTATAAGCAAAAAAGGCATTTACTGAAAGTGAGTTCATTTACCGCAAATGCCATTTTGAAAAACCTATACAAAATATATCATTTATGGGGTCCCTTGCGCACTCCGGTTGTGTATGGGGAGGAGAATAATGGGTAACCCCTTCTTGGCCTTGCCGGGATATTCAACACGACCACCTACAGGAACCAAAAATGAAAAATCGGTTATTTGGTGACGCCGCACCAAAATTTGCCGCAGGAAAAAAAAATGGTTATAATAAAACACTTGCCCAAAGGACTTTCTCATACAATTTGGCTCAAAGTAAGAGAAACATTAATACATTATTTACATGCAGAAGAAATAAAAATTTAAAAAAAGGGTTACTCCCAGTCGATTTATTTTTTTTTAACACCCTTAGGACCAAGGGGTCTATGGATCCACAAATGTTGTTTGCGCGATGGCCGCTTTACCCATGGCATTTTGTTCGTCGAATTTTTTTGTTTTTTAATACAAAAAAAAAAAAAAAATAAAAAAATCGGCCAGGCCGTTTATGGGTTATTTACGTGGGGTTTACCTGCCCCTTTCCTGGGCACTAACGGAAGTCGGCTGAGAATATGTTTTTTAAAAATCAAAGAACCATGGGGCCGTTTTTTTTTTTAGATGGTTCATGATATCTGTGTACACATATATGTACGTAACAATTATTAGTAATAATTAAAAATAACCCTTTCTGTGCTGAAAACGGTTTTCATTGTAGATGCTGCTATAACCGTTACTCGTACAACTTTTTGGAAAATGACGTGTTTTTCAACACCCGTACAAAATCCAGGATTGAAATATAACTACTTAGTTCTCCAGCTAGACAAGGATTTTGGACAAAAACCCATGTATTAAAATCTTTCCTTGGATAAGCCCATGTGCACATTGGCCCGGATTCGAACCGGCGACCTTCCTATTAGTTGACAACGTCGCGCTTTGACAAGTGAGCTTATCAAGTCTGGTTTGGTAGAGAGCGATCAATATCATCTATATCGACTTCGGTCCGAGGTGTCCCGCTTTCCTAGCGACGCATCCTAACCGATGTCACCGTTCGAATCCAGGCAAGTGCACGTGTTTTTTCAACTTGTGTGCGCTGGTTAACTCCAGGGAAAGATACGAAATATTCCAAAATGCAAGTTTTGTGTTAAATATATGTATATGGGTCTTCTTAGTGCTGCAGGAGGCCCTTTTTTTTTTCGATAGGTGGTTGACCTAATTTAACAAAGGTTTCCATATATCAATTGTAGCTATACGTCCCCGGAGTCATGAAATGCAGGAAGCACAAATTATAAACTTGTAACAAATTAACTTCTTGGAGGTCAAAGGTTACCCCCCCCCTATTTTCCCAAAATTTTAAAATTTTGAATACCAACACATTTGAACCTTTTATCACAAATCGGGAGTGGTCCCACTTAATATATTTTAACCACAATTGTGTGTATGTGTGTGTGTGTATATATATAATAGGTGTGTGTGTGTGTATGTGTGTGTGTGTGGTGTGTGTGTGTTTTTAGAGAGATTGGAAGGGTGTTCATTTTGAACCGGGAAGTAAACCTGATTTTTACATACATCTGGCGGACCAGTCGGGTCAAGCTGATGACCGGTCCGCTGTTGCCAAACTCCATAGTTTTTAATTCTAATGTTAAATTAAATCTTAGAAAAGGGCAGTGGCGTAACCACAGGGGTAGGGAGGGGATAGACCCTCTGCTCAAGAACCCTTGCTACCCCTCCAGCCCCCCCAAATGAAGTGACCGTTTGTACATTGTCTTTGGAAAAGGACCCAATCGCCTCCTCACAAGTATGCTAGGAACCCCTTCTGCTCCCCAGTCCCACACTAGTCGGTTGATAAAGGGGTTTTTCCAAATTAATGCCCCTGACCGTAATTGATTATATACACAATGTTTTTGCTTAAAATGATAGATTAGGTGTTGTAAATAAGAATCTGTTTCGGGTGCCACCTGGCATCCTTGAGCATTCTGAGAAATCCACGATGGCGTCGCCATAGGTGATAATTATCTATTCACCCTATGTGATTCAAACTATGGAGTTACTAGCTTTACTATAGGATCCAATGAACAGTGTATGGCTCTGTGTTAACATTAAGTTCTACCTTCAAATTCAAAATGGAAGCCAAATCTAATCAAATTTAAAATAGCCCTAATACCACAGCAAATAACTGCGATTAAAAAATAAACTGAAGTACTTAGATTAGGTTTTTATAATACAATAAATGTATCTATGAGACTTTTAAAGGTGTAACATGACGTCAATCAATATGGCATCCAAAAACGTGAAAGGAAAGCAAGATATATATAAAGTAAAACAAACTCGAACTTGTCTGGCAAAAGAAACGATAAGTGCCAAAATAACGGTCTAAAGAAAGGTGGATTCATGAAGGTGAGAAAAATACAAAGTATTTTTTAATCTTGAAAGGAAATGTATATCAACAATTACGTCACTACGAAATGGCAAAGGTGAAAATTATAGTAGATCAAGAGGATTTACTTAATGAGGGCGTATTCATAAATAATGAAAAGTACAGAAAATAAGTGGCAACAGTACACATGCATACCATGATTTCAAAGAAGCTCTATAGTTAAAAAATTCGTTATGTAGAAAAAAGCATGCGAGGTAAGCAAATTATTAAGGATGCTTTGAGTTCTTCAAGTCATGTCCAAATGAAAATAAAGTCCTGGTTATGATGGCTTGACAGTTGAATTCTATAAATTTTTCTGGTATAAAATAATCAGCAACAGTCTAGGTGAGTTAGTGCCGTAGAAATGCAGAAACGAACTTAGTGTTTTTTCGCACATTTTTGACGGCAAATTAAAATCAATAGTTTGCCCCTAGCTTTCTTACTGAACATTTTTTTTTTTGTTTTTATTTCTAAATGTTGAATTGTCTTTGAATCCCTTCTAACATGTGTGGATTTTATCTAAACATTCCTTGAAAGGTGGTTTATATAATGAAATGAAATCATTAGCCCAACGAGTAGAGACTGCCATTGCATCAATTGTAGACTCAGATCAACAGGTTATATCATGGGAACGATATATAGGTACAAATGATTAGATTAATAGAAGATTGATTAAGCATACTGGAGATCATAATACCCTGGTGCGTGTGTGGTTTTTTTTTTTTGATTTCAAGCAAACATTTGTATAGTATGACAGAAAATATCTTATTAATTCTCATAGAACTTTTAATTTTGACAGATTTTATTCAATGGGTTAGAACAATGTATAAATGTACTTCAAGCTGTAGTATACATAATGCAAGTATCACGATTCACGATTCTTTAACGTTAGAAAAAGGGTTTCGTCGAAGGTGTTCCCTTTCTGCACTATTATTCGTAATTGCAATAGATTAGCGTGTAAAATACGACAGAATGACAAAATTAAGGTATCAAATTGCCCTTTAAAAATTTTCGTACGAGTATCAATGTATGCGGACGATATATACAGTATTTGTAATTATCTCCACACTTGTCAATAAAGAAAATGATGGCAGCCAAAGTATGAATGAGGGCGTGATCCGCCGTCTTAAGAGGTCATTTATTGTATACAATCATCTGGTGGTATATAACACTACCTAAATCTTGCATAGGAAGCATTTGTGCCTAACTCTATGCCTGGATTTGACTTACGAAATGGTTGCTAAGCACTCTAAATTCTAAATTACACTGTCTCAATATGTGAATTACAAACGAGCAATGAGACCATCATATTCCTTAATCCCGCGAGTTTGCAGTGGAAAAATACTGAAGTTATCACAAATACATGTAGTAGGCTAGATTTATTCCCGCGAGATGCGCAGTGGAAAATTTTAAATAAATTGTAATAGTGCAGGCTACAGACCATGTGGCCCTTGTTATACCTTATATATAATGTTTTTTCAAGGTTTTCTAGACCAGTTTTCAGGCTGAAGCTGAATCCGAGGATGCCCCAGACGAAGAGAAAAACCTGAGCATTTCGAGGGAGGAAAACGCAAAAATTCAAAATGGCCAGCCCAAAAAGACTCAAAACTCAATGTAAATTACTCAAAAGTTGTGAATTTTTGCCTGTCCAGTCAAAACACACATTGTGACCAATTAAAATGCGATATAACAAACTAATTAGAGATTTCAATATGGCCCGCCGCAATACAACCAAACCATATGATATTTAGCTATTTTGACGTAGATCGTAGAATGGTTAACATGATATAATACCCATACTTAGCAATCAATATATTAATTGAAACAATTATGAATAGACTTCACATTTGCTATTCATCAAACAATAAAAACCATTCAAGATGGCTCCAAAATGGCCACAAAATTCCTTACTACGTAAGACAAGAAGCTGCCTTGTTTGTGTAATCCCTATAACTGATTCAGAGCAAATTAAAAATATCATAACATAATCAAAGTGATTGATACTGCATGTAGATCTAGATAGTTGTTAAATTTTTTCTGGCAAATGTCAATCAGAAAAGGTAATTAATTCATTCACGCTGTAGGGCTAAAGAATATATTTTGTGGTTTTTAGTTGGATTTATCCACTTCCCAAAAACCCCAGTTAAGGCTATCCTAAAGTCATTGAGTCGTTATTCATCAAATATCCCAACATGGATGCCAATGGACGCCTAAAACCTACCACAAACAAAGAATTATATCTCTCTAGACGTATTAGTGATCGATTTCGGCCGCTTTTGCGAAAGTGCCATTTCCGCCATATTGGATACCCATTTTAGGATCGGCATCTGACATGTATCGATTCCTCTGATACCTAATGATGTGTACATTGAACGGATTGGCTTACAAGGGATATAACACAAACATTGCAATAATAGGTGTAGAAAGACAACAGCTTAAAAATTATAGCCTCTTAGAGTATCGAAACCACCTTTGGATCTATAATACGAATTTAATTATCACAATTTTTTTTATAGGTCTTGTGATTTTATTAATTTCTTGACTGCCAAAACACCAGGTCGATACCAACTTACCAACCTGCAGTAAAAAATATTCACGATCAACCCTTTATTGTATTGGCGGCCATATAAATTCATTTATTAACGTGGTTACAGAATCATATGTTATTGGTCACAATGAATGTTTAAACGATACAGGATGAAAAATCACCACCCTTTTGAGGATAAGAGATGAATGTTTTGTGTTTTTGGTGGCCATTTTGATTTTTCGCGTCCTTTACAGAAATGCTCAAGGTTGCTTCGTCTGGCATCCATCGGATCAGAATCACATGAAAAACTGGTCTCAGAAAACCGTTGAAAACATATATATCTTAATATAACAAGGTTTATATTAGGTATCAATGAATCTGGTACCTAGCCTGGACTAGACGTGAAAAAGTATATATCTTAAAATATATTGTCCCATTAGCAACTTAAGTTGAATACGAGCGAGCAAGCGAGAACCCTCTTCACCTTGGTGTTCCCGCGAGATCGCAGTGGAATAACTGAAGGAAATCTTTTCTAGAAACCTGTAGTAGGCTATACCTGATTCCCGCGAACGAGAGATGCGCAGTGGAATTTCAACAAATTTAGCAAATAACAAATTTTCATACGAGTATGTATATCACTATCCAGATAGGACTTCCATGAATCGTATCTCATAGTTTCCCAATTTCATGAAAATTTAACTTTTAACGTATCCGGGCCCGTGAGAACACCGTGGATACAAAGAATTAATATGTAAATTAGTAGGAAGGGTAATGACATCTAACCTTGACAAGTCCCGGGATAACCCCTGAATGTCTGAATGCCTATCTTATCCCGTATAACACCGTGACATCCTAGTAATTAATGAGTAATTTATCAGGACGGGTAAATACACTCTACCTAAGGCATTCTTATCCCGTGATAACACCGTGGGAATATCATTAGTAATAATGAGTAATTATCTGAGGGTTAAACCTCTAATCTAAGTTCAAATTCCTGAGATAAACCAGTAGAATGTATAATGATTACGAAAAATGTACCCACAAGCTGCCCAAAATTAAGTGATTATTGACGCATGCTTGCAAGACCCTCCTTTCCAAACTGCCAACAAGTTTACTATGAAGTAACTTGCATACCAACCCACCCCCCCCCCCCCCCGACTAAAAAGAGGGGGGTCTTGCGGCAGTTAAAAGACTCAACCCCAGCTTGAACTTGGGGGTAAACGACACACATTTAACTAACAATTGCCTGAAATGATTTCACGACAAGTGATATGGGTAAAAACATTTTTCCGGAAGCTTTACTTCCCGGTGTAAATAAACTTGGTGTCCCCCATGAAAGAGTGTCCTAGCTAGCATAGCAACATAAACGGAATAATCCGGGACCTTGTAGACGAGGCCATTTTGGAAACAAGTGTTTCGTACAGCACCATGAAACACAAATGGCAGATGGGTGGTAGGACACTCAGTCACATGGACACTGTAGTTTAAGCCACCGGTTCCTTTTAGGAACTCCATATTCTTTACAACTTACAAATCTATGGTATAAAAAATGAAAAGTGTAAGCCCAAACAATTGAACAAAATGAGTCACGTTTACCAATCTTGCAAATTCAGTGGTGAATTACCACGAGAGTTCACAACCCAGCGCCGAAACTGACGAAAATTAGCATATGTCATAGCTCAGAATGTCCTAAAGCCGATGTGGCAGGAGTTATGGCCCTCCGGGCTCACATTCGGACAATGGTGAACAATAAGCCAATCGATTCAGTTGACTCGCTTCACGCAACATCGTTTTCATCACGCTTTATTTCCGTTGTCGTCTATTGAGCCCGGACTAGATGCTTGCCGGACTTGATTACTTTCACAACCGGGTACTGCACATAAGCACTGATGGTATACGTTATCTCCTAGGTTTGTTTTACTACGAATCAACGTTCACAACATTAACCTGTTTTATGACTGCCAGCGTATAGCAACCAAGTTTGTTTGGCGTTTGACAACGAAAGTCCAAAGCTGACGGCTTTCGACGAAACATGATTCAAGCAATGCTAAGATTTTTTGGTTTCGTGCGAAAGTTGGCGAGCTAAGCAGGTCTGAGAGGGGATTTATTAACCATCAACGGGCCGCAGCCATCAAATAAACAGTCGATGCAGAAATAAATTAAATGTATGGTTCGCGGCTCATGAAGATCCGGCACTTCGCAATGAGTGAAAACGTGTGCGGAAGATTCACAAGCGTCAACAGCACAGTTTAAAAGTTTGAAGAATCTGCACTTTCTACTAAAACAACCTGACAATGAATCCTTGCATCATAATTATTATGTCTATTATAGACCGATCAAAGATGACCTGTAAAGCGACTTACAACGCTGAAGTTATAGGACTCTCCCAAAGCTCTATAAAATCCGGCCAGTCGAACGGGAATTAAGGCTCGAAACATCTTCTTTGCAAAGATACCCTTGCACCACAAGTTGGACAGCAGTACACACTCGCTGAACTTTACCCCCACCGGTCCTGCACAGACAACACTGTCATTTTCCTTTTAAAATCTTGGCCAAAGTTTTCTAATACAATCTAAAAGGCAAAAAAAAAGGAGAGAGGTAGTAAACGCATGTTATAAACACACAGTGAAGTAATATATATAACACACACCCACACACTCCAGCCTCCACCCCAACAGTGCACCAAAAAAGGAGCAATGTAACGCCAAACTAGCCGATGAATAAACGGCAACATGAATAACTCATTAGGCTCAAACTAACATGTTCTACTCATTAGCCAAGTACGCACCACGATTCCGTCATTACTTAACACCACACAATCCGCATACAAAATACCCGAACATACATACAACTCTTGCTTAAGAAAGAAAAAAAACTTCATGTACCCCCCCTTTCAATTCTGAACATTCGCCATTAGAAACTACGATTAGCTTACATGCCTCAATTCTGACGAACAACAGTCCAAACCTAACACCATAAGTTAAATTTAACACTTTTAACAAAAGCATTTCACAAGTAATGTTATATGAATAACCAACACACAACAAAAATCAAAATGAACCCACTACATGACCACGGTATACGCACATAACAAGTACACGAGGATCACGTGTAAACTAGAACCTTTGATACAACACACTCTGTAACAAACCCCCTAGAGACAAACATTAACAGGCAGACAAGTCAGACGGTTCCTCATAACAATTGAAAAAACACCCGCAACATTTAGAGAGCTCATACAACTTTTAAAACATGCACACACCACATAACATATAGGATAATAAGCCCCTAACAAAAACGAGGTTACCAAAACTTAGACCATAACCGTACTACACATACCCGAATTACACCACCCATAACTAATCAAAATATTCAAAATCATACTATTTCAGCAAAAGCATAGGTTACAAGCTAGACAGACACTATATCACAACACTTTTTGAAAATAAGGCAGAGTGTTAAATTGGGGGGATGAAATCTAACGACAAAGTTAAAATATGGTTTTACCATAGCCAACACTTAATAAAACAACTCCCTACTTCGTTGGCCACTGGCCTTTGGCCTTGAAATGTGACCTCTATAACCCCTTATGGCAATGCAAGACCACGGTTGACCTGGTTTCTAATGCCAGAGGAAGCATAGAAATTAACTCACAAACAATAACCAACGGGTTAAGAAACTTACACGCATATAAACAAACACCACGCAGCCCTAGTTTGACACCAACTACAGCCTGTCTCAAAAAATGGTACAATCAGAAAAAATTGGGTTTAAATATGAAATTTCCATAATGGTCACTCTTACTTTGTATAATATTAAAGAACAAAGACCAGGCTTTCCAATGGCTTGTTGTCATCTCATTTGCTTTTGTCATCGAAAGATATAATCATTTAAGTGCGATATTACCAAAATCGATTTTGTGCCACTTTTATGCAGGGGCAAGTTGCTGCGCCAGTTTATGCCATGCTGTTTTGGAAGCTCACAAAAGATTGCAACTTGACAAGAGAAAAAAACACAGATTAAGTAAACAAAAGAGTCTAGAGTTTTTCTCGACACATGTTAATAGTCCACATAATCAGTTCAATGATAATATCTCTGCTTTTCATAAATAATAAGCAATACAAATATTCATTGCATGGCATGAATGGAACTTTGATTTATTACAAAATTTGGTAGCTGTTAAAATCATGCCAGAAGGAATTTAATTGCAACCAAACTAAAAACACTCCAAATCCAAAGAACATGGTTTAAAATATTCCACCATCTGTGTGCCTTTACTAATTGTTGAAGTAGTCAACAAAAATTTGAATTTGGAAGCTAAGTATTAAAGTGTTGGTAGGAATTGCGTTTCAATGATACTTCAAGACCATAAAAAACCTCTCTCCTCCAGGGTGCTGTACGTCCCGCTGTTTTACGCTCATGGTTCTCTTCTAGTTCTACAACAACATTATGTCCATGTTATTCTTTTATCTTAAAGCCAGAACTTACCTAGGACATAACTTCCACATTACGTAGCTGTTTTCCGTATCTTTTAGAGTTTTTTTCTTTTGAGTTAATCCCTTTTAAAAAAGATTTTCATATCTGCTTTTCAGGTGAATAACTTATGTTTAACAAATTTCGTTCACCGTTTCACTCAACCAGAAGTGGTACAAACTTGATTTTTGTGTCCGCAGTAAACTGGCGTTATCTCTCGATTGAAACACGCAAATGAGGAATGAACAAAAAATTCCTGGAAAGCTGGTATTTTCTCTTTTAATGTGATTTACAAAACGACTTACTTAGGTTGAGATATACTATTGAAAAAAATCGGTTTTTGATTGTACCATTTTTTTTGAGACGGGCTGTATAAAATATACCCTAAAATATACAGACCAACGCTGCAAGACACCAAACCTTAGATTAACCACAACAACGAGCAACAACACAACGCAGAATAAACAGATACTGATAGCACATAAGCAATGACTGCAACCCTCAAAAAGATAACCAAAACATTTTGGCTCGACACCAAAAACACCATGATTACCATAAACTATTAAACAAACAAAACGCAAATGGCACAATATAGACATTATAACCAACATATAATTAGGACCAAACGTAATTAAATGCAACACATATAAATCAGAATACACAACAGAACAAAAAACTCTACGAGATACAAAAAACTGTACATTTAATCTAGGGCAACAACCCACAAAACATAATTATAAACTTTACCTACTTTGAAAAATAATGACAAACCTAAAATAATTACAATAAACTGCGACATTAAAAAACTCATAGCCTTGAATGTATTACTTCCCACTGCCTGAATACATAAAATAATGGATTAGCCCGGCAAGCGCTGAAAAGATAAGGAAAAAGATGAGTTGTGATATTCAAAAACAAACACACACACCAAAAACATTATCATTACAGCTCGGCATTAGAGAAAACAAGAACCAAAACAACACTGCAAGATATGTGCGAACATACCATAATTAAAGTTTCTCGACACAGACCATTCACTATTAATACTAAGCAGGAAAAATTCAACGCAACAACAAAATGTGATGATGAAACATAAGATACTTCGCACCACTCACTCTTCTAAAACTCAACGACTATACGACTCCGGCACCACCTCTCTACAAGCATAACAATAATGTTGTTCACTTTATCGATTGCTAACTCTCAATAGAACACAAATCATACATAAACAGCATCAATTTCGATTGCTACTCTCAAGAGCATTGCAACACAATTAAAGCACACATACAAACGCAGCTACTCTATCATTGATGCTAGAATGCATAATGTTGTCTTTACACAAATAAACATGAAGCTTACCTTCAACTGGCTTACCATTTTTTTTTTAACTACACAGAAGATCTATAGACCAGCCCAAGATGAAAGAACGTTACACTCCTTGGACAGTACAAAAGAATTACTTCACGGATCCTAGACTAGCAACGGAAACCAGCACACGGAACATGTTCTTATATCCACAATCACATCACATCGCATTTCGTAGCCGTCCTCTAAACAACAGGACACTGCTTAGTAACGCACACTTCAACATCAGACCAGTAGTCCGACCAACCCGGATGAAGGTAAAGATACACTATTAGCATTATCGTAAAATTCGTGTACGAATCATAGAGCTTTAGAGTACAAGTTAGAGAAATGGTAGCTCCTTGATCACACAACTGTCCACCAGCCTTTAATCCCGGACCAGCTGAAGTGTTGCTTAAATCACGAGAATGGCCATTACAATTAACCTTAAAACGTATCCGTCCAAAAAATCAGCTCCGATTCTCCGAAATTCACACATAGATCACCTGAATGAGCGATGTTTCGTACCGTTATAACGGATGCAAATGAAAAACACTAAACTTTAACCTTTCCGCCGACTCATTTTCCATAGTATAAACCCATTGTTATGACACACACCACAAACGACCGTTTCAAACGACGATTCTAGATGTTAACGTAACGACGGCCAATTCAAAACCACAGAGGGATGGGCAGCATAAATTTTTTTGAGTTAACTGGATGTGTTTTGCCAATTTCGGCGATAGTCAGTAATAACATTTCAACGCATATAAAATAGCGAGTTTTTTAAACGATCACAGGAATGTGTTTTTAAGAGTAAACTAACACACACCAAACAATCTGCACAGTTCACGTATCAACGCATTTTACTATCAAGTTTATGACAATAAATAAGCTAACTGCCAACACACAGAATAAACGATCTGCTCTGAACGACGGATCACCTCCTGTGAGGAGGATAGGACACACCAGCTGAAACCCCGCGAAAATGGAGGTGCACATTGATTGGCTGCCATACTAGGGGCCTAGCGAGGTCACAACGACACCAAACAAAGAGATGTCAACAAGCCCATAATGAGGGCTGCCCGGTTGAGATAATTTGGTGGTTATACTTCACTTTGCGCCTTGAAGTAGAACCCTTTTGAATGAAATTTAATATTGAAAAATGTACTTGGAATGTTAAATACTTCTCAGCTATCATCAGGCCTGCCTTCATTGAATTCTAAAACAGAAGCTTTCTGGATATAGGATGCTGTATAGAAAAGTCGAAAAAGTTTGTTTGATTTAAATTGGAAATTGTATCCTAACAATGATGTTAAAACACTTGATATACGGTACTGTAGTACAAATCTATGAACGACATAAGCTGACAATTGGCCACCCCAAAATAAACCAGATAAAAGAATCATTAGTCCTGGCAATATAGAGATTTACTATGGTGGGGAAGATTGTTTTGGTAAAGAGTTTACTTATAGCCATTTATCTTATGTATCAAGTTTTATGAATTTACCTCAGCTTCAATTAAATATTTTAGAAACACAAACCTTTTTCCCTCACTACCTGTCACTAAATTTATAGTACTGCTGCTCAACCAGCTATGAAATTATTAATTCAGTAATTTATAAGCTCCTGGCAAAATCCTTTTAACTAGTAAATGGAGTTTCAGTAAATTTTAGGCTGCGGCGCATCTCTTATAAGAAATTACTATTCAGAAATTTATAGCCTGCGGCGCAATCCTCGTGGCTAAGAAATGATGGTTTAGTAAATATATGCCTGCAGTGGCAATCCCTTACTATAAGAAATGAATTAGGACGGCTGCGCAAACCAGCTATGAAATGATTAATTCAGTAATGATAGGCCTGCACAGAACCCCATTTTTATCTAAGAAATGATTAGTTCAGTAAATCTATACACCTGGCACAATTATGTTAGGCGCATCCTCTCTAGCTAAAATGGTAAAATAGGCCCTGCGGCGTACTCTTTTGTAGCTGAGAACTGACTAGTTAGTATATTTAATACACCTACAGCACATCCTCTTTATTTCTGGTTTATGTTTTTTTTTTAATTAATTCCAAATTACTTATACATGATGATAACATGTACGTGGTTGAAACCAGATTGATCTGAACTTTTTGAGTCCTTATTTGCTCAACCCCTTACGAAATGCAAGCAATATGCAAGCATGGCAGCAAGCTTGCCGCATGCCTTGCACAACAAGCTTGCTGCATGCTTGCTGCATGTTTGCTGCATGCTTGCAGCAAGCAAATTTAAAAGCTTGCGCAGCTAGTATTTGGAACATTACACGCATGCGCAAAGCTTGCAAACTGCTGCAAGATTACGTGCTGGGTGCTTGCGAATTGCGCGCATTGTGCTTGAAGGATTGCGCGCAGGGTGCTTGCAAGATTGCGCGCAGGGTGCTTGCAGTATTGCGCGCAGGTGTCTTGCTGCGTTCCTCAGGCTTGCGCAGCCTTGTGCATGCTAGTATTTGGAACATTACGCGCATGCGCATGCTTTGCAAATGGTGCAAGCATGCCACGCTTGCAAATGGTACAAGCATGCGCGCGCTTGCAAATGTGCAAGCATGCGACAAGCTTGCTGCAAGCTAGTACAATTTTGAATATTACGGGCATGCGCAGGCTTGCAGTAACCACATGCAGGTTGCTTGCAGCAAGCGTGCAGGTTGCATGCAATGTGCGTAGGTGCTTGCGGTGGCCTGGCGCCCTGTAACCCTTCCTACAGAAACCAATTTCCTGGAATTTTTGCATGAATTTATACCGTGTGATTGTGAAGGGTGAATAAGATTAGCCAAAGAGCAATACAATAATTTTAGTATTTGGGTGTTAAATTAGGTGCACTCATTGTTTTCAAACAGAAATCATTGTCTTTTAAGGCGGGTGAGAGTTATCGCTCCCCTCTCTCCGTATGTGCATTTGATCACGGGTGTTTCCATAAGGGAAAAGTACTCGCTTGCTAATTGCTCTGGTGACGTGTTCCCCTTGAGATACCATTTTGCCTTTAACTGGCCAGTGAGGACGTTTTTTTTTTTGTTGAATTTTTGGCTAGAGGGTACACGAACCTTGGCAATATTCCGCGTTTTGGCTTACTGCGGCCGGTTGTATGTCTAAGCTCCCGAATCAAATGCTATTACTGTCAAACAGTAATATTGTCTGTATGAGCGCATGACGTGTTACAAGGTTAATTATCTCATTTAACGACAAGGCCGAATTTATTTCGTACAATGCTATTGGTGAAAAGAAGCGCGTTTAAAAAAAAACCCTATAACCCATCCGAGTCATTGAAAAGCTATCAAGTTGCTAATGATTGGAATTGCATCTCGGACGTCAATAACTATTTATTTTACCAGCAATGACTAAAAATTGCTTCCATTGGCCTTTGAGACGTCCACGGCCTCATAACACAAAAGTTCCGGTTGACATCTTGTATCCCATCACATGCGCAGGGCTGGTTTTCTGTAGAGCGTACATTCCGGTCATTGCTTTCATTGACTTTGGACCGCTTTTTTTTTGCGTTTTTTCCCGTTTTTTTTTTTTTTTTTTCTGGTCATTTTCCCAGCGGCCCTCAAAGGCATGGAAAGCAATGATTCTCACTGCACCTTGGATGTCAGATGAGACACTTGCGTTGCCTTCTATTGACCTCTCGGCCTGTTAGGTGGGGGGGGGTGAGTCCCGGTGAGTTTTAAGTTAAGGTCGGCCAAAATGACAAACAAAATATCTTATTTGCAGGGTACCACAATTTGCAACAACCCACTGCATCTGCCCGCCCCAGTTGAATTTTCAGCAGCCCTTGACCGGAAATAAGACAGTATCACGTGCACTTTAAATTCCGTCAAGGCTGTTGAATTCAACTGGGTGCAGACTGCGTGGGTGCGCAATTGTGGCTACCTATTTTTCAAGTGCTAAAAGAAATATGATGAGCTGCACTCATTGGCAAAAGTTCATGCCGATTATTGCTGGCTATAGGGCCATTTACCCTCACAGGAGCCCCCCTGCTGGCAAGTCCCAGCTGGATATCATCCCGTCCCCATGTCCGAGTTTTATTTCCTCTCCCTTTTTCGTCAGGGAGTTTTATTTTCTGCCTTTCGCTTTTGCTATCGTGGTGTGCTGCAGTGTACGACATACGCGCCTGTTTGGATCGCAACGCACATCCATGATTGATTTAAAATTATTGTGTGGTTTGTCCAACTTGTTCCTATGCTAGTCGCGAAATTGAGAGAACATAATAGAGTATTACCCGAAATCAGTTGACGCTTTCGGATCACTGCCACTGGTCATTTTCCCTCAAAAGGCAAAAAAATCAAAAGGGATGAATAGTAATCCACCACCACCCCATGCCGCCCACCACATCCTTCAACATACGTTTATTTTATCTGCTGATGCTGCCAAATTCATCGGTGGTGGCCATGCACAAATTCTTTAATCCGCAATGAAAACTGGCTTCACAAAAAAAATAAAAAAAAAAAGAAAAAGTGAGAACTAACCTGTATGCCCATATAATTACTCCTCAGGAGATCACCAAACATGGATTGCTGATAAGTGGGAGCTTGGGTACAATGTGCCCATGTTGTGCATTTTTGCTATCAAAACGCACACCTGCCTTACTGCATTTGGCTACCGAAGTGTACATTCGCACACAACTAGCTGTCAACGTTGCAATATTATAGTTTCTTTGCATTCAAAAGGTTCATTTTTCTCCCCGAGTGTAGCTATTCCTTTAAGTCGATTTTACCCATTTGGATTGCAAAAGTAATATAAAGGTTACCAGTACCTTGAATGAATTTTTTTTTAATGAAGATTATGATATGCAATTGGCACCGTACTCTTCACATTAATTGAAACTGATATTTGTCATTAAGGAGGCCGGAGCCCCAGTTTTCCACTGAATTTAAAAAAAATAAGGTGGGAATCAATTGTGCATTAATTAATGTTTAACTTGATCAACCTCGACGGTAGATTCCTTTTATACGAAATTTGAATGGGCAGGCGAGGTGTTTTATGTCCACGTTTATTGTCCATTTTTTTCAAAGTTTCTACTGACTTGGCCTTGTACACTGCATGCACTAGCTCAGCTATTGCTAGCTGCCTAAAATAATTTGCCATCTGGGTATATACAGATTACAGCCAAATTCATCGTGCCATGTCATATGCAGTCCATATGGCCTTTCATGATTTATGCATGTGAAATAGAAATCAACAAATTATGCAAAAAAAAATCAATTTAAAAAATCAAATTCTGTCTTGTCCCTGTTCTACAGGCCTCAAGCCTAGCCCAAGTTGCTCTGGCCTTTTTCCGCTCGATATCCCCTTCTCTCCTAAGCCAGAGCGGCAGTTCATTCAACACCCGGGGTCCACTGTGCCAACAAATTCAAGAATTTTGGTATTTCTTACCAGTCCTTTATGCCATGAAATCCATTCATATATGAAAACTTTGCTGTCCTTAGCATCCCTACTACATCTCGATTTTAAAAAATACAAGTTTCGGTCACATCTCAATGCTTAAATCTGTGAAATGTTGACCTAAAAAAGCCAAACGGACCGGGAAAAATTGAGCTACACACCGTTCGTGTGTTTTTGTTCCCTACTTCCATTCCGGGTGTAATTTTCGTAATTATTGGTAATCAGCTGAAAAAAGCGTGCTCGTACCTATTCTAAAGAAAATAAACCGGGAACAATCCAGGGGTGACTCACTGATCCTAGTGGGGCGACTGCTAGTTTAAATTGGGATTTTTAACGGTTAAAGGAAATCACCGTTGCAAAATCATCAGATTTAACCATGACTGAAAATTAAGTCAGGAAAATGGTGATGGACACTGGTGGTACGACTTTTGTGGCACTCACTTTTGTGGTACGAACTTTTTTTGTTGAGTTTTCCGATCCGAGTTAACTTTTATTGACCCGCTTATCAATAGTTTCAACATACCTCTGGCTGTTTTAGAGGACCAGGGGTGTTCTAACGTAAATACAGCATACCCCTAAACCACGCGCGTCTGGCTGTTTTTTAGAGGACGCAGGGGTTGTCTAAAGTAAAAACGCATGCGCGCGTCTGGCTGTTTTAGAGACGCAGGGGTGTTTTCTAAAAGTAAATTACACATACGCATACGCGCGTCTGGCAGTTTTAGGGGACGCAGTGAGTGTTCTACAAGTAAATAACGCATTCGCACGTGCACGTCTTCCTGGCTGTTTTAGAGGACGCAGGGTTGTTCTAAGTAAATACGCATGCTCGCGTCTGGCTGTTTTAGAGACTCAGCTGGGTCGTTCTAACGTAAATACGCATGCGCGCGTCCCCTGCCTGTTTTAGAGGATGCGGGGTGTTTTTAAAGTAAATACACATACGCAATGCGCGCTCTGGCAGTTTTAGGAGGACGCAGGGGCGTTTCTTTTTTCTAAAGTAATACACATACGCATGCGCTTCGTCTGGCAGTTTTAGAGGACGCAGGGGTGTTTCTAAAGAATACGCTGTCGCACGTGCACGTCTGCTGTTTAGAGGACGCAGGGGTGTTCTAAAGTAATACGCATGGCCGGCGTCTGGCTGTTTTAGAGACGCGCTTGTTTGGTTCTCCAGTAAATCGCACGCCGCGCGTCTGGCTGTTTTAGAGATGCAGGGGTGTTCTACTAAAGTAAATACCATATCGCACACAGACGGCGTCCTGGATGTTTTAGAGGACCAGGTGTGTTCTAAAGTAACAACGCAACCAACGCTCGCGTCTGTCTGAAGGACGCAGGGGTGTTCTAAGTAAAACGCATGCGCACTCGCTCGTCTGGCTGTTTTAGCGGCCGCAGGGTGTTCGTACAAAATTAAATAACGACAGTCATTCCGCCGACCGCGCACTGGGGTGTGCGCATTCGTATTTACTTTAGCACCCCACTTCGTCCTCTAAAACAGCCAGACGCGCGCTTGCGTATTTACTTTAGAACACCCCTGCGTCCTCTAAAACAGCCAGATGTATGAAACTCATGCCAATGTTAACTCGGTCATAAAAGTTAACTCGGCTCGGAAAACAACAAAAAAGCTCTACCACTAAAGTCGTGCCACAAAAAAGTCTTACCAACAATTGTCCCATCCCGAAAATGGTGCTTATAGAAAATGTAGATTTAGGACTACATCAAGTAAAAACTTTTCATAAGTTGCTGTTTTTGTAACTGTTTCTGAATTTGCTTATTCCGCATGGGATCCGCTGCGCACCCACACGACTGGCTTTTTCAATGCACTCCCGTGCGTATGCGTTGGTAGGAGGGTAGGTGCAACCGTACGGACGTGCACGCTACGGAACGAGCCCCGGGAACCCCGGGAACAAGCTAGCCCCAGCCATGGCCATGGCGTCCCTTTTGCCTATCATGGCGATATTATCATACTAGTAAGAAACAATTTTGTATTATTGTGCCACCACCACCCTATAATTCGGCAGCCCTCAATGGATTAAAACAGCAGTGTTGAACATGCATGCATGTGAAGGATGTGTGACAGAATGCTGAATTTATACCCACCTGAACTAGGTTATAAAGTACGATTACTATAGCTTGGTAAATGCCAATGCCATGGCAAAAAAATACTATGCTGGTTGTATTTTTAACCTTGCATTCATTGACAAGTTCCTATGACTTAGTCTGACTCTAGGCATGCTAGAACTTGGGACCTCGATCACATCGAGATTTTCGTAATCACGGAATGGTGCTGTAGCTGTGCTGTGACCAGTTACTGCCCTAAATAAATCCTTCAATGCCTGGCTTTGTCTTGTCCTGATAACGTACTAGCTGTAACAACTTTTCAGCTTAATCTAATCGATCTTTCAGTGGTCCTACTTTTCTGCAATCACTGCAAATTCACAACCGTCATTCAAATAAGCCCAGACATGTGTCTGATTGGCTAAATCATCCTAAAACTTTAGCAAGTAGTCTCTTACACAGATGTTCTAAGGACCCCACATCATAACGACAGCTGATTGAAAATACATAGCGGAAAGGAGAACTGGTACAGGCATCCCGTAGTTTCACATAGGGAAGCTTGTATGAAAAGTAATATGTGAATGTTTGCCAGCTCCGCTTTTTTTTATCAGCCTTATTTTCCATCGAATGGCTTGTGGATGTGGCATTGTTCATCTAGTAAGTAGTCAGTAACAGCTTGTACCACATACCAGTCTAAGTTTAAGTGCAACTTCAGGTTCCAGCTTTATTTTGCTCCTCCGGCTCATTCACCTCTTACATAAAAAAAAATGACTACTAGCCATGCTTAAATTTTAATTCGAATAATGTGAACATTTCACCTAGGCATGTTACAAGTAGATGTTTTTAAGAAAACTGAAAGTTTTAATGAGCTAATTAATATTGTATAATTTGAATACATAGGAAGCAATATTTAATCACCTTTTCTAAATTCTAACTTTCAATGTTAAACAACACTGCACATACAATGCTTCAAAATTATACAAAGTCCAAACTTAGCAAGCTTTGGTCATTTTTTGTTGAAAATGCTTGCAGCGAGTTGCAGAAAGGCATGCCTACAGTAACTGCTCTTGCAAAAGTTGATTGGCAAAATGTTGGTGGTTGCTTGCGATGTGCACACTTGCAACACCGTGTGCTTGCAATGTGCGCGCATGCTTTTCAAACTTATTTAAAGTTGCTTCAAATGTTCGCACATGCTTGCGAATGTGCCTGCATGCCTTCAAATCTGCACGCTTTATTGCCTGTGCATGCTTGTGGCAATCATTCGCACGTATGCATGTGCTTGCAGCAAACTTGCGCGAGCTTCCTGCAAGCCTGTGCAAGCACATTTGATGCATGGCATTTTCGTAGGGCGGGTTCGAGATCGTGTATTTTCGTCTTTATTTATTAATGTCGCCAGTTTCATCTAACTCTCCTATTCACCCTAACCCCACACACTTGGGTTCCTTTATCGTTTTGAATTCAACATTGAAGCTCGAGCGTTGTTTCCTTTATTTTCTTTTTTTCTATTTGTGTGATTTTAAATGCTTCCTGTTGTCGGGGGGTGGTTTGTATGTGTGTGTTTGTTTGTGTATAGCATGTAGGTGTGTTGTGGTGCATACTTGTTTATGTTGCATTTTGTGTGTGCATGTGCGTGTGGTTCACAGGTTCAGCGAGAGATTTTAGAGGCATCCAAATATTTATGTCATCTCGTAATTTCAATAAGATTATTCCACAATTTTGTGTACCACAGAAACATTTCTCAGCTTGAATCCTTTCAGATGGGGAGTTTTTGATTGAAAGCTTTGCATCAGGGCAAAAATGCATACTTTCGATTTTTTAGGGAACAACCTGTTATGTGAATCTCTCGTTTAAATCTCACCTTTAAATCACTAAATCTTACAAAATCATGTACAAATCTACCAAAAATTACACAAATAGCACACCATCTGTATATTTTTTGTGGAGATTCAATGAATGTTAGGGTTAAGGTTACCTTATTTTAGTATGAGTCCCAAAATTTGAGCAATTATGCAAATGAGCTCCTAACATGCACAATCAATGATGACACATTCATAGCCAGGTATTGCTTTCATCCACCACTGCCCACATTACACTGATTTCCATGATTTTGGGAGGTCACCAAATACGGAGACAATCCTTCAGAAAATGCCGACAACCCCAGCAAAATCCGCCATTCCTTTGTGGGCTTCTTCGTAGTCGAATGTAGAAAATACGCTTGCATTTTTGTTGATTTTTTGTGACCCGTAATTGGTTAACGGGGGATGGCCCGAATTAAAGGATAATGCAGTTTTTCCCCAATCTTGATAGATTGGCCTTCACTCAAACCCCATCTGTAAGTTCGGCCGATATTTCAATCGTTTTTGATGGCGAGAGCTAAAAACGTGATTTGTAAGCCAATATTGGGGGGCAACCAAACGGGGCACATTTTTGCTCTCAACTTCTAAACCCAAAACTCATTTGGCTCTAAACATTTCACGGTAAATGGGAAAAGAGAGCTTTCTTCATGATATTAAAATGTTTTACGCACTTCCGTAAAATCTGGGGCTTCTGGGGACGAGGCTATCGCTTCGGGCCCATGGACCTTTAAAAAATCTTGTAAAATTGATTTGAAAATGTTCCTACCATTTCCAACTCTTAAGAATTACTGGTATGAAAGTTCATTGTAATTGTAACATAATGCATTGTCTGAATTTGTGCCCAAGCATGCCCTTTCATGTAGTTTTAGCTCAAACCCAACAAATTGTAGTAGTTTTAACTTGCAGGTAATAATTAAGAAGACAGTTAAAGGAGAGAGAACCCATACAACGAATAAAATATACTCTAAAATAATTATCGACCACATATCAAGCGGTTTCATCGAAACACAATTACCGGTATATTAACCATAAAAAATAATTAAAACCATCTAGTCTGATCATGCGCTATTTAAATTTGCGCTAGTGTATAACGTGTTACACAATACAGTCGGCACGTTTGCGTCACACATTCCATAAGAAATACACATTGTGAAAGCGTCACGTGTGAAGGTGTATGATGCTACTCTGGCGTCCGTATCCCATAACACATACATATCTTATATACACTTGCGCAAATTTCAAATAGCCCATGGTCAGACAAAACATTTTAATTAATTTTTATGGTTAGTATAATCCAGTTTTTTTCCATGAAACCACTCGATATGTGTTCAATAATTATTTTTATAGCGGTTAGTGCAGGTTCTCCCTGGATGTTATGAAAGTTCAGTGTACCTTGTAACAAATGTAATATCTAAATTTCCTCGAATAAGGTTGCCAAATTCAACATTGGCCATCTGCATATTTAGAGTACCATCAAATGCTCTTTACAGGTTATTACTGATAAAATGGTAATGTGTTTCGAATAGTTAAGGGATTAGCAGCGATTTGCTAATCCGAAACATCGAAAAAAAATCATCAAAATTCATATTTTTCTATTTTTGTTACTGGCATGGTATGGATATGCAAACATAACCTGCAAGTAGTTGGCTTGCAAACCGTGCATTAAAGACAAGGCAGTACTTTTTATATGATTCTGTAATTTCTATACATGCGTATCAAAATTCCGACTTAAGATCAAAAAAGCCTTTCCCGGTGAATATCACAGATTTTCAGCATGATATTGTTCACCTGCACCGTGATCAATAAAGTTTGACCACAAACACAAACATTATTGATTTTTGTTTATTCTGTACTGCTGTAAACCAGAATCAGCTGTTTAGTGTAGATTTTGAGTCATCATCGCTGTATGTCTATTTGAAGGAGACGGTATGACAAATTTCCTCAAATACTTTTTTTTTCACTATTTGGTGGTTTTTCTACATTAAAGCAGTTATATTGACTTGTACACACTTATTCCTGCATTTCCACAGTTTTTCGATTCTCTCGCATTATCGCTGCTAATCCCTTTAAGAACATGGGAATGCATAAGATTTTATTACATCATTTGTTTGTACACATTAACGATGGTCACCAATTTAGTGTTATAATTTTTGATGTCACATATAACTGCCAATACCACATAGGTGACCATAAGCTGACTCAGAGATTTCTGAATACAATTTTTTTTTTAATAATTAAAAATAGTCAACTGAAACTAAAGAGAGTCACCTAAATTGCTCAATTCCAAAGTTTAAGATGAATCAGATTTTTTTTTGATGCAGTAAACATTCACCTGTAGTATAAGAGTGCCATAGGATACGGTGCATAACAAAACTTCCGGATCCGGAATTTTAAAAACAAAAGATGTGATTTTCTCTTAGCTTATTTTACACAGTAATTACACAAGCATTATGTACATGCAAAAAAAAATGATTTGTTTGAAATTTGAGAGCGCCCTCATTGGGAAATCTCTACGTCCGCCTTTAAAAGCAGACTCAGAGATTTCAAAATATAATTATGTGTGTGAATTAATTTAAAAAAAAATCTTAACACGTAAGTGACCAAGGGGGGTTTTCACTTCCGTTAGTGACCAAGGGGGGTTCCATGCCCCCCAGGAAACCACTTTCCCGAGAAAATTTTTGCACAAAATTTATAAAGCCACGATAATGAAGGGTCATAAAAGACAACCCAAATCACTAAAAAGGAAATTTGTTATTTGGCTGCAAATTAGGGAAAACATTGGGCCAAAAAGACAGAAAATTCAATGAGCCTTGTGCTACATCAAACATTTTGAAAAAATTATTTTATGTTGAGATCTATTCTAGAAGAACCAAATTATCCTATGTAACACTAGAGTGACCAAGCGGGGGTTCCTATACTATAGACCCCCAAAAATTGTTTTCGCACTGGCCGCTTTAAACCGCGGGGATTTTTGCGCCGAATTTTTTTGTAATTGTCTGACTTTTAATGCTCTTCTTTTCAAACCAAAAAATTAAATCGACCAATTAGCCGTTAATGAGTTAATAGTGGGGGAAAGTGGTTTTTCCTTAGTGTGGGGTCCCATGGATCACCCCCCCGACCCCAACGGGAGTTGAACCCCTTGGTCACTTAAGTGTAACCAAACCCAGCAGTTTTTAGGGAATCCTGTATTTTTTACGGGTGTTGCAAATACACTTCATTTTCACATAACGTAACGTTTATCAACGTCACAAAGAAATTGTTTGTTTTCAGCACATCAAAAGGGTTAATTATTTTTACCTTTTGGGTTACAATCATTGTTTACTTACACGTATTGTGAACTTATATCAGCAACAAAAACATCACTTTGTGTTCTTTTGGCTTTTAAAATATTCGCAAGACCTTCTTGTTAGTGCCCAGGGGTGGCAAATGAAATCGGGTTCCATGGGACCCCACTACTTAACTCATTAACGGCTTGGCCGATTTAATTTATTTGTGATATGAAAAGCCAGCGCATTTTAAAAGTCGCCATTACCAAAAATTCGGTACAAAATCCATGTTTTAAAGTCGTCCATGCCGAAACACATTTTAGGGTCCATAAGGACCCCCCACCTTGGCCCTGTACATGTAAGTGTTTAACTGTATTGTCAATTCAAAGTCGGTATTAGGATTAGGAGTAATTAATGAATTGCTGTCTTTCAATAATGTGTAAAGCGAGACTAGGCTTTCTTGCAAAGCATTTCTGACAATATTCACACTGATAAGGTCTCTCCTTTGGGTGGCAAGTATGGAAGTGATGGTCAAGACTTCTCCTTTGCACAAAACATTTCTGACAATACTCACACTTGTAAAGTTTCTCCTTTGTTGTGAGAACGAATGTGATTTTTAACTTCTCTTTTATGTTCAAAGCATCGTCTGGCAAACTGGCAAAACTCACATGTGAACACGAATGTGACTTATGTCTTTCTCTTCTGCAAAGCATTTGGAGCAATGCTTGCACTGATGGGTTTCACATTTCGGTGCAAAGTAAAAATGTGACGTTTAAGAGATCCCTTTTGTGTAAAGCATTTCTGGCAGTATTCGCACTGGTAGGGCTTCTCACTGGTATGTATACGAATATGACGTGTAAGGTCACTCTTAAGGACAAAGCCTTTCTGGCAGTGCTCACACTGATGAAGTTTCCCTTTTGTGTGAGTACGAATATGACTTTTAAGGTCTCCCTTTAGCGCAAAGCATTTCTGACAATACTCACACTGGTATGGTTTCTCCCTTTGAGTACAAATGTGTCTAATAAGATTTATCTTCTGTGTAAAGCCTTTCTGACAATGCTCACACTGATAGGGTTTCTCCTTTGTATGAGTACGAATGTGTTTAGCAAGATTTGATTCATGTGCAAAGCATTTCTGACAATACTCACACTGGTATGGTTTCTCCTTTGTGTGAGTATGAATATGTTTGGTAAGACTTGTTTTCTGTGCAAAGCATTTCTGACAATACTCGCACTGGTATGGTTTCTCCTTTGTGTGAGTACGAATATGTTTGGTAAGATTTGTTTTCTGTGCAAAGCATTTTTGACAATACTCGCACTGGTAGGGTTTCTCCTTTGTGTGAGAACTAATGTGCCGTTTAAGGTCTCCCTTTAGTGCAAAGCATTTATGACAATACTCACACTGATAGGGTTTCTCCTTTGTGTGAGTACGAGTGTGCCCAGTAAGATTTCCTCTCCGTGTAAAGCATTTCTGACAGTATTCACACTGAAAGCGTCCTGTGGGAACAAGAATGTGTCCAGTAAGATCTCCCTTTTCCAAGCATGTGGCAAAGTCACTTTGACATGACTTCTCACTTGTGAAGAATTTGTATTGATGTGACCTTTCTTGTTGCACATGTTGTTTGCCTTGCAAATTTAAATATTTCTTTCTGTGATGTGCATTGTGCTGTCTTAGTCTATCCAATGATTGCAAATATATTCCACAATACCTACACGCAAATGGTCTGTATCCTCTCATTGCGATCGCCAATGCTCATAAGAGTCCGCTTAAGATACCGTACTACAGAAATCTGTTCAAGTACATCACCTATTAAGGTATCGAATTGGTTGCATAGGTTATACAGAAATGGAGTCTTCCTTTGAGGTTGTGAGTGGGCAAATAAACAGGGCTGACTTGAGTTCACATCTGAAAAAAAATAAAGTGAACCCATATCGAATTACATTTCCATCATAAAAAATACTGCAAGTTTAAAACTTGGAAGATCCTTTATAGTAATGAGCCAATCATAGCAAATATGGAAATGAGCTCATTAATATGCACAAATAGAGATTGAACAGTACATGGGAATTATAATTGCATGCACCACTACCCACATCACATACTAGCTGGCTCTTTTAAAGATATATCTTTTGTTCATATATTGACAGGTCCCGCAAGGGGAATAACTTCACAGCAATTTGGTCCCGTTAGGGGTATATTTTCACTGAAAACTAGTATAATTTCACCAAAAACTGGTCCCGTTAGGGGTATATTTTCTTTGAAAATTGGTCCCGTTAGGGGTCACTTTCAGAACCCCCGGAACGAGCATGGGTACCCAACAAACCCCTGAGAACCCACCCCCGGGCTCCACCGTCCGGCAGCCCCATTTAAGGAACTGTCAGTAGAAACTAAGTCCATATGGAGAATTTTCTTTAAATATTACATTAAAAAGAAGAAAAGTCTAAATTTTAAAGTATCATAACTTGAAAACTGAGCCATCTACATACAACTGCACCACGAGAGTCGAGAGAGCTCTTTAAATTACTTTCCTGGGGAAAAAATGGATGGAGTTCCGCCATCTTAGAGTCCCCCATTTAAGGAACTATCAGTATGAACACAGTCCATATGGAGAATATTGTTTAGCTACAGTAGCACATTACAAATGAACTTAAAGTCTAAACTTAAACGCTCATAACTTGAAAACTAAGCTACCTGAATCACGAGATAGAGCTCTTTAAAATTCAGCTTTTCCAGAAAAGAACGGACATAGCTCCGCTGTCTAGCCCGCGTCTGACAGCCCCATTTAAGGAACTGCCAGTAGAAACTAAGTCCATGTGGGGATTTTTTTAAAAATGCAAGTATAAAACGAAGTCTAAACTTTCAAACTTTAAAACAAAACCACTATAACAATTCATTGTTTGTAGGTTAATACCTGACAGTAAATCTTCTATTTATCCAGTCCAATCTGACAGTGGGACTACAACTAATAACAAAAACATTGCTGATACATTTAATGATTTTTACCTCAGTTGGTAATAACCTTGCTCAAAAATTTAAGAACAGTAATGGTAATGCTACTAATTCAAATTGTAATAAAACTACTGCTCATTTTGCTTTTGATTATATTACTCCAGAATTTGTTTTTGATTAAATTTGTAAAATGAACAATAGTAAGTCAACTGGTATTTGTAATTTTAATGTTAAGCTTTTAAAACTAGCTGCTTCTATTATTTGTGAATCTCTTGCCTTTATTTGCAACTATCTATTCATACTTCAGTTTTTCCAAATGATTGGAAGAAAGCCAAGGTTGCTCCTATCTATAATAGTGACGTAACTATAGACCTATATCTGTACTACCTATTCTCTCAAAGATAATTGAACGTGCAGTTCATGATAAATTGTATTTTCTTTCTGAGAATGATATTTTGAATGCATGCCAGTCTGGTTTTAGGAAAAATCATTCTACCACCACCACCACACTTCTTGATATCTCAGATTATATTTTAAATAATATGAATCAAGGTAAAGTAACTGGAGCCTTGTTCTTAGATCTGAAGAAGGCTTTTGACACCATAAATCACAGCCTTCTCCTTCATAAACTTCATGACTATGGTGTCACTGGTAAAGCTCTTGATTGGTTTGAATCCTACTTGAGTGGTAGATCTCAAGCGGTTAACGTTAACTCTACCTTATCGGATTTTTAAAATATTTCCATTGGGATTCCATAAGGTTCAATTTTATGACCATTGTTGTTTATTATTTATGTTAACTCACTTCCAGAATGTATTGATTCTAAATGTGTCACGTATGCTGATGACTCCACTCTACTTTTCAGGTCATCAGACCCAGATTCTCTTCAGTCTCAAATGAACAATAATATGTTGAAAATTGCACAGTGGTTTGAGGAAAACAAACTTACCCTCAATATTAACAAAACTAATTTCATGATTTTTGGCACCAAACACAGCTTGCGCAACTTTCAGAACATTTCTCTTACATATGGTAAAGACAATATTGAAAGGGTTGATAAGTTTAAGTACCTTGGAGTCATCTTTGATCCAACGTTATCATGGTGTGATCATGTTGATTATATCTCTTCTACTGTATCTAAGCGAATTGGTGTTATTCGCAGAGTTAAATTTTATCTGCCTGCAAACACTCTTAATTTACTTTCTAATGCTTTGGTTTTCCCAAAATTTGATTATTGTAGTCCCATTTGGTCAAACTGCCACTTTGAACAAAGAAATTGTTTTTAGATTCTTCAAAATAAGCTTGCTCGTGTACTCGTGTACTTGCTCGTGTACTCTGCGGATATCAGAACCCCAATTTGTGATATGTTCAAAGAACTTGGTTGGTTGGAATGATCTAAATGAAAGGTGGACTAGACACCTCATATTAGTGCAGGCTGGTTTGTCGTCAATCAAACGTCCGTGCAGAATTTTTGTTAAAAGTGAAATTTGTTGTGATTAATTATCTTTAGGATATCAGGTTGCAGAATAAATATGTTTCCATTTTTTTGAAAAGGTCTACACTGTAAAAATTAAGTGTTTAGGTTTTGTAACAGTTACTAACACCTAGACACGTTTAACGAAACAACAAAATAAAAAAATACCAACTTTTTGGTCAAAAGGTGGGTATTTTCGTAGACCACTGCTCCTATAAATCACTAAAAGCATTGAAATTCAGCATCGTTTTTCCCATTTTTAAATCAGAGCAATGGACATTTTTAACATGAACGCCTTAACGCTTTTAAAACACTATACATTTGCCAGCCGTTTAGGAAGAATAAACACCAAGGTGTTTAGAAGTTAAACACCATATTCAAATCTGAATGCAAAGGCATTTAGAAGCTTAACATCATAGTGTTCAAAATAAACACAAAACGTGTTTATTTTAGTATCTAAACACTTAGGATAATATTGTTTTAAACGCGTTAAGACGTTCACGTTAGAAATTCAAATTGCTCTGATTTAAAAATCATGGGAAAAACAGCGCTGAATTTCAATGCTTTTTAGTGATTTATAGGAGCAGTGGTCCAAGAAAATACCCACTTTTTGACCAAAAAGTTGGTATTTTTTATTTTGTTTCGTTAAACGCGTCTAGGTGTTTAATAACTGTTACAAAACCTAAACACTTAATTTTTACAGTGTAAGAGTGTCAAATTCAAGATGGCCGCCAAGAGGTAAATTTTGTTGTTTTCAACACAGATTACGAAATTTATGAAGTGATCAAGGTTTAACTTTGATGAAAACATCACTGTTATTATTACTTTCACATTACACACTACTGTACTAATAGAGGTTCTTTCTGGGCGCCATTATCTATTTCAAGATGGCCGTCATCAAGGAATTTTATTTTTATAGCAATTACCAATAATGCTGTTGGCATTTATTACGATAGTCTATGGACTGGTAGGACCCATTTGTGCACCCCAGGTCCTCCACATGTGGTATCATTTCGTTTGGGAGACCAATCTGATTGATATTTTACCTGTTATAAACCAAGGAAAATGGTGGGGTAGCTTCTTCATAGTCGCTATTTTTCAAAACGGCCGCCATTCGAAATTAATTTGTCTGCATCTCAGTTTCTGAGACTCATAGAGGCACAAATCTGCTGTCTACACTATGTTTTCAGAGTCAAGAATTCCAATATTATGAACATTGGGTCATTTGATTGTGTCAGGAATCACGAATTTCAAAATGACCACCAGGTTAAGTATTTGTTTTACTCAAATGAAAAGCACAGAGTACTTTTGCTTATGACATGTGGTTGGTCACAAACCTGTTTAAAATGAAACAAACCAACAATTTTAATTAGCTATTTTGATTTTTATTGTAATATTTATATCCGGTTGTGTGGGAATCTCCTACTGATGTTCTTGATGCGTTTGCGATGTGTGTCTCATCTGGAAATGCACTACCAAGTGTCCCGTGTCGCTAAGAGTAAGGGGGATCTTGAATTGTTTACGCTGATGTGTTTTGACTGTGATGAATGTTTTGGTATCCCCTGTGCATTGATGATGATATCGAGTAACCAATTTGATTAACATAATAACCAATCAATATCCTTTGATAACATAAGTTTTTACTTCTTCAAACAGACAAAACAATGTTTGATGTGAAGCCTAATTACAGTTATCTTGATGACATGAATGACGCATCCTAAAAAAATAAACACTGCATGATTGAAACCAACTCCCTTTGCACAATGCCATTGATAGAACCCTTTCCACGAGTCAAAGTTAAATAGGAGTTAGCGTGGTAGGTTTCAAAATTGGTAAAATATGTTTTACAACATCTTTCCAATCAGCATTTTCGAAAAGAAGTTGCTAAAATAGATTGTCTAAAAATGCCAAACCAGGAAGGTCAATAGTGACCTTTAAATATGAATAAAATAAAGCATTTTTATGCATCTTCATTTTTGAGTCCCTGCAACACACGGTAACCATTTTTTTCAGGGTCGAAATCCAATAAGAACTTGATACCAACATTTGGTTGTGCATAAAATCTTGAATTTCAAGATGGTCTGCTGATTCCAAATCATTTAGACTCACAATCAAAATGCACAAGACGGAGAGAGATGACCTCTGTATTCAGAGCCCTCCTCGTCCTATGTTAATCCCTATGTTTCTAAACTTGATCTGCGAAAGATAGAGTAGCGTATAATCTAAAAATTGTTTCTCCTGCCAAAGATTATGATAACTTCTAATCCTAAGGTATGAGATTTCATTACAAAATCTGGGGCTCTGTTTTATGAACATGGTACAATTTGAAGATAACAGTCAATGCTGACTTGCCTTAAAAGATCTTAAACGAGAGCATCAATGATGTATGTACCCGCGCTCACATTTATAGCACAGGGGTGGCGCAGCTTAGGAGGGAAATATGACATGATTAACTCATGTAGGTAACAAAAATTATGCAATGTATTGCTTTAAAAACCTGTTTTAAATTCTGATTTTGATTTTTGGTGTCCATCTCCAGGCCTGACGCCAACCCTGATGTAGCACCTACATGTATCTAAGTAGGTCACATCATCTTGTATCTACGCAGAAAGCAAAAATATATGTTGGAAACCCACCGTTACCCTCTACTACCAATAGTCCCACCTTCCCCCTCTTCACCAACCCCTCTACCCCTTCCCAACATCCCCATGTACTCCATCCCCATCATCCCCACGTACCCCTGTCCCCAACCTCCTATGTAACCACCCCAACATCCCACCTAACCCTTTACCTAATAATCTCCCTTTCCTTCCCTCCCAACTAATCCCCTTCCTTAAACATCCTAACTCCCAATTCTCACACCCTCATTCCTAACAAACACCCTCCTTCTCTCAGGGTCAACAACCTCATCATTCCCCCACTCATGTCGTAACACCCTATCGAACCCATTTCCTACCCGTTTCCGACTTATTCCAACACCCTTCCTACCGATTCCCAACACCCTTCCTACCGATTTCATGTCTATGACCAATAATGACTATGGAAGGACATTCTGATTGATTTGGAAAATTTATTTTGGTGCCTATCCTAATTAATTTTGCAGCCTCAAGGAATAACCTTGCATGGTGGATATGGTGGCAAGCAGAATAAGCCTTCAATCCCGATTATTTGATTTTGACACAAAAGTACAAAGCCTAACCTGTCATTTTGTACTGGTTGATTTAATATTAACTGGGGTTTTTCCCCCAAACTCGTGTTTAATCCTATATGCATATGTCCTACATAAAACCTTTTCATGCCAGTTACACAGTGCTTTGGACAAATTAGTCCACTCAGGCAAGACGATTACAACTGAATTTCGGGAACGGACCCCTACACAGTGAAAACTGGTAGTGCCTAGTGAAAGTGTATTACTATTCTAAGCAATGGAGCAACCAATGTTATCAAACGTCTCTGAACCTAAGAATAAACCAATAGTATAATATAAAGATATGAGTTGGGGTTCAAAATTGGTGTGAGCATGAAAGAAAAGCAATATAAGTACCTCCTACAACACTGTACATATCCTAATATATTTGTTTCAGTACTAATAACTTGATTTGAGGAAGTATACAGTGAATTTCCGTGTCAATTTACAAAAACATACATCATGGTCGTTGGACCATTGGTGTTGTCTGTCGTCCCGGTTTGTGAATGGGGCCAAAGGTCACGAGGTCACATGAGGTCACATGAGGTCACCAAGGTCACATGAGGTCACCAAGGTCACATGAGGTCACCAAGGTCACATGAGGTCACCAAGGTCACATGAGGTCACCAAGGTCACATGAGGACACAAGGTCACATGAGGACACCAAGGTAACATGAGGACACCAAGGTAACACCAAGGTAACACAAGGTCACATGAGGTCATGTGGGTTCACAAGGCACATTAGCCACAAAGGTCACATGGGGTCACCAATTTTTTTTTTTTTTTTTTTTTGACTTGTAAATGGGACCAAAGGTGACAGGAGGTCGCCAAGGTCCCATGAGGTCACCAGGGTCCCATGAGATCACCAGGGTCCCATGAGGTCACCAGGGTCACACGAGGTCACCATGGTCCCACGAGGTCACCATGGTCCCATGAGGTCACCAAGGTCACATTAGGTCACATGGGGTTACAAGGTCACATGGGGTTACAAGGTCACATGAGGTCACAAAGGTCACACAGGGTCATGAAGGTCACATGGGGTTATGAAGGTCACATGGGGTCACCCCACCCCTACCCCGATGTACCCCACCCGCCCCCTCCCTGGTGCACCCCACCCCGCCCCAACCCCCAGCTGGCCCCCTCAACACCCCACTCTTCCCCCTATCCAACAACCCACCCTTCCTCGTATCCAACAACCCACCCTTCCCCTCCATATGATTCACACACAAGATGTATGGCATAGTAGTTTTTACACACAGACACAAGGCTGTGACTGAATCCCTGGTACCCGCCCGCGATGTCCGAGTACCGGGCTTAAAATCTCCACACAGGATACCCGGTTGTGTGAAAAAAATTAATGACAGGTGGTATATTTTGATTACTACTCTACTCACAATGCTCTTCAGTCTTCATTGATTTCACATCCATAAATATGACGGATTTTACAGAAATGATCATGATCACGAACCAATTTCACTGCATAGTATATGCATCGCGGTTTATTGTACACATTCATTGCTATGACAAAACCCGGAAGTTGCAAGAAGTTGAATTTTGATCTGTTTACCACCACTGGATTGCCTATGTCCGCCCAGGACGATGGCGGCCAAAAGCCTCAATAAGACAGCAACTCAGTTAAAGCATCAAAAAGACCACAGCATATACGACCTTGTCCGGTATTCATAAATCAGAAATAAACCTTACAGTGTTGGTGTTCTTCCAGCAGTTTTGGAATAGAAAATATTCTACTTCGAAAACACACAAAAAAAAATAGGATTTTTTTGAAATATTTTTTGTTTAGGCCTTACGTGTTCATTAAACCAATGACGATGTCTAACTTTAGGATTCGTGATAGCTACCGCTAAATGCCCTCAGTGGCTTATGACCCCGGTTGGTGTAAACTTGATCAAGATTAACATTGTGCTAAATTCTGGCTTGTTTATAATGGATCCACCCGCACAGGTTTAACTGATGCGGCACATGGGGGATTTCAACCGGTTTCATAGTGGAAACATCATGAACAGGGACCAGGGCAGGAGTGTGTTGTACATGAAACATACTATGAATTAATAATTAACAGATCAATGATCAATCCAAGCTGTAGGTAGTAGTTACTGGTTGATGAAGCTTGCCCCCATATCAATGCCAATCCTGTTGGAGTTTGCATCGCTAAGATAAACTTAGTACAGGGACCTTAACGTCGTTTTTGGACATTGGTCGGTCGGCCAAGGGGGGTGATTGCGGGTGATTCGTAAATGTGATTCGTAAAGGAAAATGCCAAAAGATTGATAATGACTCGTCTGACATGGCCCGAAATTTCAGATGAATACCGTTGTACCTAGCTGTAAACTTTGCAACATGCTAAAATGTAATACATGTGTTAGAAGTAAGAACTATACGAATAGAGACCATACCATTGTACCGTAGGCAAGTGGTATGTAGCCACTCGCTGTAATCACTCTGTGCAATGTTGACTCCCGTGTTGACTGTGTTTCTAATGAAAGCCCCAGCTGCCGTGCATAAAGACGGTAGTTAGGCCTATTTGCATGTGAATCCACCAACCTTGTGCTCAGAATCATTGTTTAAGCCCTAATCCCAAATTGTTATTTGTTATTTCCATACAGTATGTCCGCTTAAAATTGGTCATGGTTGGTTGAAACTTGAACGTTTCAACACCGGCAAACCGTACACTCGACGCCTGGGAAAGGATCCTTCTTTTGATGCCGCACAGCCTGCTGGCCGGCCAAGGGCAACGTATTTTTTTATCAAACAGGTCACGTATTGTTGGAATCGCCTCTCCATGGTTGGTGGAAATTGGCCAAGGGGCAAAAGAATAAACGAGATCACGTGGGTAATATACACCAGCGATTGGTTCAACCCTCCTCATGGCTACGGCGGTGCGGAGAGTAAGACGTGCATATTAAATTAGCTAGCCAAGGCCGTAGCACGTGGGAAATGTTAGATGTTCGCCCGAGCCCATCATATTGCAGTAGGACCTTCGGAGTCTTGGACACCAGAGTTACAACCGTGGAAAATATGGACCGCCGGTATTAGTGCGGGAAGATCTGTCGAGGGTTATTATTTCGAGGTGATACCATTGAATAGACGGAGCTTACAAACACATTCCGGATAGGCATACCCACAAAGGAGCGGGACTCGAGGGATTGATGTCTAATAGAACCAGGAAGTGCAAGGAAAAACAACAACGAGAATTCTTTGCCAAACGCCAGACCTCGGCGCAGGGCGTCTAATTAAAATGCCGGCGCAAGTCGTAACATCACGGAATATTAACAATTTCATCCAATTTCCCTCCAATTCTAAAAGATCCACAGCCCGAAAAACGCTCCGAGCGGCCAAAACACACCCGATTTCGGGATATCGCCTCTATGGAGACTCGTCCCATATCCATCCCCTACCCAGACCAATTTCATCGGACGTACGATTCAAAAATGAAAGCCCTGATAGTCGTCACGTACGAAATCGAGATTCGTCCATCATGACTAACACCTCGCTGCGCTAAAGCGCGAGGGGGAAAATTCCAAATTGCCATACATCTTATAATAATAGTATGAATGACGACATTACTTCAGTAAAAATTATGATTAAATTTGCGCATGTGCAATACAGTAAGGCTTATAATGTGCTATGACCATGAAAACTCAAATCATTATGACATCTTTGTAAAACAAGCTTTAAAAGCAAGCTCATATTGGGCACTTTGTGCGCAAAGAAAGCTAAAATATAAGATGGGGTTCGTGTTCAATATGATCCCCTTCCAAGATAGATTTTAAAAATACACAATGAAAAGATACAAATTAGTTAAATCTTCACCAACTTATGGTAAAACTATGGATGAAAGTCTAAGTATATGGTCTTTGCCCAATCTCATCGCAACACTGTTGTTTTGTGACATGCTAAAGGTCAAGATGGCATCATCAATAATGGTCACCTTCCAAGATATTCCCGGGGGGGGGGGGGGTCTCAAACTGTTTTGGGTAGGTATGGGAGCCTCCCGGATTTCAAAAAATTGAGGTCTCCGGAGCTGATTTTAGGACCAAAAAATGGGAGGGTCTCCAGAACTAGGTGTTCAAAAAAATTCAAAAAAAATAAGCTGCAATTTCCCTCAATTTCCAGCTACTTTTAGTTTTTTGAAGAAGAATTGGTGTTTAGATATGGCTGTGGACATGCAAAGGGGGTCTATGGGAACTGAAATGGTCCTAAAATTGGGGGCTCTGGAACTGAAACAGAGCCTGAAAATGATGGTCTTATAGGCGCACATACCCAGTGCAGAACCCCCCCCCCGGGGGCGGTCTTTCAAACCTGAAATGGCCATTATGATACCACTGTTGCTGTACCATCGGAAATATATCTGGCAGTTTTGCTTTGTTAGCAAGCTAATATTTAATATGACGGCCACTATGGACAATTATAAGAACAATTAAAAACGTAGAAGGAAGATTCAGAAATGGCTATTATCTTGATAATTAGTTATGTGTCATCCGAAACTGACAAAATATACATTTAAGTTAAGGAACACATCGTGGCATTAGACTCTTACCTGAAATGTTCGGGGTGTTAAAATGCTTATAATTTAGTGGCCAATATGGTTGCACCTTTTCAGAATTTTGAACTCTATAAATTGCCATTGTTTTACTACTATTTATCCCACCTCTTGAATTTTAAAAACATGTTAACAAAAACAATGGCAGATACGCGTTTGTTTATGACAAAAAATTAATCTCAACACTTATTTTCCGTTATGTCAGATAAATTGTTTGATCGCTGAAATACATTGGAAGCTATATGTACAATTCTTGAAGTTCTTAATCAATTTTAAGGCAGCCATATTTACGCCATCTTGAACTTTTAGCATGTTATCCTTATCTATATACCTGAGCCATCATGTAGAGCAAAAAAAAAATCCCCACAAACATCGGATATCCCTATTTTTTCTTTGGTGAAAAAAAATAAAGTTCCCCTATTCTACACTATTGTGTCTTTGGAAATTAGCAGTTGTGCCTGACATGCAAACTTAGCCGTCATTCGACGTAACGTAATTGCTAGGCATTTGTACTTATGTTTTTATATCAATGGAACGAGAATAAGAAGAAAGAAAGACCATAGCGTATCATTAGTACCAAATTCAAGTGTGTAATACTCCAGGCCATCGTTAAGTCGTGTGGTTTTTTAGTTTCGAAATGGTGGTGCTTGTACACCCATAGGCTCCTCCATCCCTTTGACGATCACATATACCTTACCTATACCCCAGTGGGTATTTTTTGTCACTATAAATAAGCCATAAAATGTCAATTGACGATTCACATTTAATAATAAAAAATTGGGGGGGGGAGTTGGTTACCACCCCCTCCTTTTGGAGTTTTGAATGGTCAAAGGCATATATTGCATTTACTTTAACTTGTAGGCTTGGAGATCTTTGATGGCGGCCCATATAGGCTGCCATTCGGAAAGGTTGAGAATGTGTGAACAATGGCCAGATATAGGTATCATCATGGTCAAAGTCATGTTCTCTTAGCTTTTAATGTACATGTTGTCTACTTTTTGTTTAAACTACGATATATGTATTTCCCAGACCGTAATTGGAAAAGCAAATCTATTTGCTTGGGCGGAATTTTGCAAATAAAAGATGATGCAACACCTATGATCCAATGTTGGTATCAATGTTTTAATAGATTCATCCCCTGAAACATGGGTATAGGCACGCAGAATTTTGCCTCTATGAGTTTCAGAGCCAAGATTAGACAAATGATTTATGAATGGCGGCCATTTTGAAAAATGGGGATATAAAGAATCCATACCAGCAATTCCTTGGCAAACCGGTAACAATATCAATCAGACGGGTTTCCAAACAAATGATGGCACTCGTGCTGGATCTGGGGGCTCACGGGTTCATCCCCGGCTTATGGACTGTGAAATATTTGGTGTAAAATAGCCTATTTATACCCTGGCGGCATCTTGGATTGACCCACTTTAAGCATTGAAAAAAAATGGAAACATATATAATCTTAAACAGTATCCAAACGATGTGAATCAAGTGAAAATTGGCTTTTAAAAAAATTTCTGCACGAAACTTACATTAAAGCCTGCACTATATGTGTTTTCAAGATGCCCTGAATATAATACTCCTATCTCTCTCTCAATTTACTTTCAATGCCTCTATTCACTCTAAGAGTACTCGCAGCCAATCATGTACTCTATGGTTCCTTGGGAATATTAGGCCTCGGTAAACGTTCTTTCAATTCATGGGGGGGTCAGAATGGAATGTCTACCTTCTCATATCCGCAGAACTCTTCCTTTAATTGAACTTGTCAAAATTTAAAACCAAATTATGTGCTGAATCATTTTTTTCCATTCTGTATGAAAATATAGGGCATAGTTGCACTTTATGTTTCTATAATAAGTTAAATGGTACAAACTATTTATTGTATAATTGTCCAGGGTCTCAGGGAGATTAGTATTGTTATGACGTCTCGTATCTAGGGCGTCAACGGTCAGAAATACCTTCCAAACACAAATAAATGAGCTTGTGCACAAGTAATCTGAATTTTAATATAACCGTTTAATGATCTTTGATTGGTTTAGTTCAAGGAATTTGGTATGTCCAACAACATACATAGTAAGATACACACACAAATTTAAATGATGATTGATACTTAATTGTTAACAAGAATGTCACTAATGGTCCCACAAGAAGCGTGGCAGCTCAACGATATGTGCCCCATCGAAGAATCCAAAATGACAGCATGCAAAGTCACCAGCATAAATATCCATGGTATATTACATAAGAATCTTCTCAGTCCTGAAGATAACATTTGTCCAGCAGTTCAAGACGAAAAGGTTAAATAAGTCCCTCGAAAACACTAATATTCCACAGAAAATTCATATAAGAAATCGCCACAATTTCATGTACACCATTTGGGAATCCTATTTTGATTCGAGCACTTTCGGCTTACAAAGACGACAGTAGATTAATTATAGCACACTGCTCACGTGGATTAAATATATAATAAATCCTGGCATTCGTAGAAGATAAATCTATGATATTGTAGATAACCTAGCTATAACAATACTGTATTAGCTGATTACAACTGCTGGCGCGAGACGTAAAATCAAATCTATAGTATGACATCACACAGTTCCCAAGTCTTAAAATATATATTCCCACAGACTCACTGCATAACATCACCCTGCCACTTAGCTACCATGGAATTAACATAAATTAATATCTGAAATTCAAATCACTCACAAAAAACTTCATGGGGAATTACCTATTTTCAACATGTTTTTGATCAGTCACTGAATAACCATAAACAACGTTGACGCAGTTTCCCCATTTTCCCCTATTGTGCAATCTAACAGGTGCACCTTGTACAACAAACTCTAGGGAATCCCCTACTCTCTTTTTTATCATAAACAAAGCACGTTCCGTGAGAACTCTTTTTCTCAAATAAAATTGAGAAAATAATATTTTAACACTAACGTGCCCAAGGGGGGGGGGGGGTTTCCAAGTACCCAACATTTGAGTTTTGCGATTTCTCGGTTATGCAATCAAATTTTACAAGATTCCAATCTTCATATTATATGCATACCAATTTTAAGTAATTTTAAAAAAAAATAAATAAATTTAAAATTAGGTTGGGTCCTAGGACCCCCCCCCCCTTGGGCACTAACGGGAAGTGAAAAAAATCAAGATATTTTACTAATTAAAAATTTAAGTAATTAAATCTTGGGATTTATTTGCTTAGATATATAACTTAGGACAGCAATTAATAATAATAATAATAATTAAATCAAGGAACCTTTTATATGCTGATAGCTCAATTTTATTTGTCATGACCGTGCTCCTTACTGTGTAAGTCTATGGGAAAAAAAATTAAGGTGATTTTGAGGTTTTCTGAGAAATACAGAATGCAGGCAGGCCGACAGAGGGTTAGAAAGAGGCTTTATTTTACGTTCCCACGTATGCACAGTCAACGTGGATTTGATATTACTTAATTTGCACTAGATCAAAAAAACCTCGTATCTGGTGACTGTTACAAAACTTTGGTAACAAAAATTTACAGGCAGTTAGTTAACGAACCATTCTTGTTGAACATCCTTTCAAATCAAGAATAAATGTCAAATTTGATCCAAATCGGAGGTTATGTTGAGTAAAAATATAGGAGAATTCTCTTTCACAAAACTTTGAAAATGTCACTTCGCGAAGTTTATCAAGGCGGAGACATCTATCATTTAACCGTAGCGCGGATATTGGCTTTCAAAATACTTAACAAATTAATGAAGCTTGTGGTAAACAGGCATGAACTACATTTTAATAATCAGTCCTACTAAAACTGACGCTACAATATACTATATTGTAACGGTAATGAATTCCGAGAAAATTGACGTGTTGTTAACAGTCGGTCGATATGACTCATTTACGGGTCGACTCTGGCTTCAGCAAATCAGCAGCTGTGGTGTGAATGGGCGTTATGCACCATGCAAGCCCAGGACATGGAGTTCAATTTTGTTAACAATACAGCGTGGGTTGCGATGCGTTGATTTCCAGCTTATTTCGAAGCGAAATTGTTTTATTTTCCTTTCACTATTTTTTTGTCTAAATTTGCTTTTATACTACAACTGGCTTGGAACTTGATCTCATTTATACACCATTTATAACTATTTAAAGTTGATACAGTCAGGACTAATTCAAATTATAACATCACTTTGCGCGGAACATTCAAAATTGCAGTGGAACTCGTGCTCGCTTGTATTTGCAGCGATAAATGTCATCATGATTTAGAAACGTGGGGCCAAAGATGAGGCTGGTGTTGCGACGTCAGGCCATCACTGATCATCTCGTATGGAACGAGCTTGCACGTAAAATTGCCTTGTGCATTCATTCACGAAGTTAGCCCTCCATGTTTTTTAAATAGTGTTAAAACACACCTACTGGTTCCAGTTGGCAGGTCCAAATGTACATGGTGTGTTTCTTTGTAAGTGCAGATTAGTCTTAAATTATTTTTAATTTTATTTTTATATTATTTATATGATTTTCAAGGGCTGTGTGGTGATTGACGTGAAAATGCTCCTTCATTTTGTCCCTTTGTTTTTTGTGTGTGCCAATAGGTTAGCCAATTTGAGAGTGACCGCATGGTCACTGTTTTGTCTTTCCCTGCCATGTCACCTCATTGTTTGTCGTCTCTTTGTCCTTTTTGCATTTGAGAGGTTTGATATGTCATCATTCCACACAGCCATGATACCCTATCATTTTTGATATTTATAATTGCCTTTAAATTCTTGCTTTTTTTAATAATTTATTGCATTTTTAATGTTTAATCGTTTTTGCTGGCAAATAAAATTAAATGCAAAAAGAGGGTGCGGTAGCCTGTGATGGTAATAAATTTGGCTATATTTGCAATGATTATATTTAAATTGGTTATCCTATAGTAGATATAATGAATTATTTTGGTTCAAACCTTGATATTGGAGTTGCTGAGGATGCAAATGTTGCGAACCACTCTTGTTCGGAGAGTGACAATTTTCATTTTCATTTGGGTATGTGGTTCTTACGTGACCCCAATTTGCGTGTGTTTAGTGTCCATGATCAAACTCCCCTAGGACCCCCCTTGGGCACTACTTTAATTTAATCAAAATTTTGAGGGTAAATATAACATACTGAGACTGAGGAACCTGAATAAATATTTGTTTTTACGACTACTACTACATACTACTACTGTCATGATTTCTCACTTGTGAAGAATTGTGTATTGAGTGACCTTTCTTTCTGCACATGTATGTTTGCCTTTTAAATTTAAATATTTCTTTCGGTGTGTACATGTGCTGTCTTAGTCTATCCAATGATTGCAAAATTGCCACATACCTACACGCAAACGGTCTGTATCCTCTCATTGCTATCTCGAATGCTCACAAGAGTCCGCTTAAGATACCGTACTACGAAATCTGTTCAAGTGCATCCCTTTAAAGTATTTATAGGTATTCACAGAAATGAAGCCTTCCTTTGAGGTTGTGAGTGGGCAAATAAAGAGGTCTGACGTGAGTTCACATCTGAAGAAAGATTAAAAAAGTGTCAGTATTGACTCACCTTTCCCATCATACCAAAATTACTGCAAGCCCCTTTTTAGTAATGACTAATCGAGCAATATGGAAATGAGCTCGTTAATATGCACAAATAGTGATGACCATGTATGGATATCAGCCAGTGGCGCTGGTGAATAAGGGCTGTAGGGGCTAAGCCCCACCAGTATTTCCAGCGCATTTTTTTTGTTAGAAATCATGAATTATAAAAATTCGCAATAATTTCAAGTAATTTTTCATTTTATGTCATTAATTTAACATTTCTGGGGACTCAATAGCTACAGTAATGTCAAGTTCATAGGATTTTTGTGTTTCAGTATTCCTATATTGCTCAGTAGAAAGGGCTAAATGAAAGTTTCCCCTATGGTAGATTGTGTGTGAATGCTTCTGCTAAATGCAATACTTGACACTGTTCCTTCATATTCTGCCTTAATCCCTATCAGGATGTGCATACATCACTTGGTATTTAGTTGTGGCAGAGATTGTCATGAGAGGGGCTAAATCAGCTTAGCCCCTATGTGCATTTACTGTAGTCATAATTCCACAAGCACATAATCCACTTGTAATCTGATCTTGCTGGACCCACACTTCTTCTGTCACCTGTTGATCTGTAATAATAACCAGTCTGGTGAATCCACTAAGAATCATATTTATGCTGTGGCCTGTCTGAATTATTTTTGTTTAAAATGAGGTCATTGTCCTTAGCTTTATATCATTGGTTAAACTTTAGTAGAGGCCACAATGTATTAGAAAGTAGTCATTTGAATCTGACCTGGTGAGAAGGAACTGAGTTGCCCGTTGCATTAACCATAATGACATGAGAAAAGAGATGACTTAGGTGAGTGAAAATGATACCTTTTTGCCTTTAGAATGCATACCCTCTATTCACAAAACGTTGAATACTGTAAAGATGCCACATTTGTTGTACCTTCATATGATCATTTTTTTATAAAAATGTTGCACCAAATTGCATCATTTCAACATGAATATTTATTTCAGTTTCTTCCAGTTCTGAGGTGGGCACAAGTGCGACGCGCGGCGCTTTGCGCAAATTAGTCCCACCAACAAAAAAGGCCACCAGCCGCCACTGGATATCACTTTGGCAAGCGCCACTACACATACCAAATGGTGGTGTCAAAATTGGTCATTGGGATCTTGCAGAAGTTAAAATTTTAGTCATTTGATGAGCTAATCATGGCAAATATGCTAATGAGTTCTTTAATATGCACACATAATGACAGTACATGGGTATGACTTGCATCCACCACTACCAGTCAAATTTGGACATTAGGATCGGGAGAATTTTTAATTTTTTTTTTTTGTATGGCTCGCCTTGCAGATGTAGGTACATGTAGTTTTCTTAACATGTGAGATTAATTTTAGTTTAAACCAGATGGAAATAGTACAAGTGTTTCTGTTTTAGAGTCATGATACAAAATTAAGGTTTGTCCCATCTGCAAATAAAATTGGTTTTTTTAGCAGCTAGTTGCAAATCAATATTCTAAACACTGTGAGAATGTAGCAATTTCATTGGCTGATGCCTGGGTTCAATTCGTTAATTGAACCCAGGTAGTACGCGATGCGTATTGCATGTTTTTTTAGGTTGAAGCGCTCGCGTCATACTGCGTTTTGCTACTTACGCGCGCGCCTGCCAACGTTGCGTCTCGTGAGTTGCGTATGATCGTTGCGTTCAACGGGTTGTTCGATTGTTGTCACTGGGTGGTTGTGGCAGTCCTTTCTTGTTGTATTAAAGCCGTAAAACATCGCCGAATTGGGCTAAAGGACCTTAAATTATAAAGCTTGGTAAGAATGAGAATAAAGGTATGATTTGGGAACCGGTACTCTCTTTACGAGAATGGACCCGGCGACACCATTATTTTTTCGTGGAAAACTCGGACTCCGGCCTCTTCTTCCATTAAAAAATGGTATCGCCTTGGGTTCAATCGTCGTAAAGAGGGTACCGCGTCCAAAATCATACCTTTATTCTTCCTAAGTAGACAAGGATAAGAATAAAAGGGCCCAAAATAGAGCCATGTGGATTCAACAAAATAGAATTGTCATTCAGATAAATTTGAAAGATATAATCCTTTGTTATACCAGATTATAATTTTGAATCCAATATTTTATTTTTTTTTTATTTTATTTGTTGTGTGCCGGCCACAAGTGGTGCAGTTGGATCAGTGACCACAATTCAAGCCACCTGGAAATTCCAGTTGACATTAGCATATGCATTACCAAAATCAATTCCAATCGCAAACCCCCATATGGGTTTGGGCCAGTGGATCTTCCGACCAAGATTGGTGATCATAACAATGATCTGTGGTGCAAAAACAATGTTAACTTTTCAAAGAAGCCCCTTTAATGGATCACATGTCTTTGCACCCACATTGTGTATACCATATCACATATGAACCTTGGCCAGTGTTCTGTGACCAAGTTTTGGTGCTTGGTCTTTGAACCGGAAAGACCCAAATTACAAACTGAAACACTGTAGCCAAATAACTGCCCCTTTCATCCAAACACATAAACTTTGACCCAATTTGTAGTATACTTACTACGAGCTTCTGGTCAGTGTTATTCTGACCAAAGTGGATGAGCCAGACCATCTAAAGTAGTCTTATTGGTATCACCCGAGTCCAGGTTTCCTAAAACTCATGACGTATACAACAAGGCATGATGGCGATTTGCAGGGAGACTTAAGTGCAGATAACACGGGAGCTAACAGACATTTGTACCACCATCTCAAGGAAAAGGTTTGAGTGATTAAATATGTTGTTGACAGACTGACAGGAACCCTGAAACGTGATTATAGTGAAGCAAATGGTGCCTTAAGGAGAGGGGCAAAGACCACAAAGTTTGTATGGGGTCAAATTTTAAATTGATCAGTCATGTTGAAAAAAAATATACCATGTAGTGTCTAACCACAAGGATTCAGGAAAGGTTAGTTTGTACTAAGATACAACGTAAAGTTAAGAGCTATAGGTAACACAACGCACAATCAACAAAAAGTGGTCAATTTCAGTTGTACAGGCGGTCAAATTTTAAAGTTGCTCCGATTTAGATAAAAAATGGTGAAAATTATTGATGGGAGTTCATGGATTAAAATAAGGAAAGTTTGCTGTCTAAAAATACTTAGTTACCGAGGCTGTAGGGGGGCACCGAAGGTCAACGTCCATTGCGTTCAATGGGGCTTGACCTTGTGTCCCCCCTTTCTTTCTTAAGTAGAATTTGGATACGCCATCTATATAGAAATTACAGAATGTACAAAAAGTACGCCTTGTCTTTAATACATGGATTTCAAGCCATCCACTCGCAGGTTATTTTAGCACACCCGTTTGCAAAGTAACAAATTATACATATATGAAGTTTGATGGATTTTTTTTCTCTTCGGAGATAGGCAAATCGCTGGCTCATCCCTTATTTAATCAATAAACTCATTTGAGTGCCAGACACATGCAGAAGAAAACCCAATCTACCGTATGAGACACACTATTAAGAGATATATGATAAATTAGTCCTAACTACAAGATAGAGTTACCATCAAAATGATGAACCAGATCATCACCCATTCACGTATATCGCGCAAGATAAACTTATTGATATACATTCCACACAGAAAACAAATGTCACGTAAAAGCACTACAGAGATAAAAACTGAAAAATTCGTTCATGATCCACAATACACATACACTGATGAACAAGTTCATCAACCAAGAATGACCCATTTCAACAAACAACTTCTAGTTACTGCAATCAACAACCACATTAACCCTCTCAAAAAGCCAAATAATTATGAAATATTAAGGCAATCAAATACAGGTTATGTGGATGGCCTTTATTTACAAAGAATGATCTTAAACATAAAACATGTACTTATACAAGTTTATAACTTATCAACTACAATTTGGCCCATTTCCAATTCGGCCCAATTTTTGTCACCGAGGGCCGTCACTTTTTCAACGTGAGTGTTGCTACTCATATTTCTCTTGCCAAGGCTACGGTTTTCATACAAATACCTCTGGCAAGCTAATTGTTCACCCCTCTCAAAGAAAATTCAAGTTACTTGTTTAATTTTTGGTATTTTGTTTTGAAAATAGATTCTTTAATACAATTATTGAATTATGGACATTGACTCTGTCCCATATAATGATTGATAATGGCATGGGCCCAACAGAAAGCTACCCCAGGCTTCCTCTAGGACAAATTGGAATAAATTTGGTTGTTATTTCACAGATATATGGCAAATTCAAGGTTATTTTGTGACCAAAAAGGGGAATTGACTACTAATAGGTTTATTCACATTGAAAATAATCAATGTATGGCTCTCATAATTCAATGGTTTAACCTATTGATAGGTAATGGGACAAATAATGCCAAAGTGCCAGGATAAATAGTAGTGGATATCAACGTTTGTAAAAAGTTGGATGTGACATATTACAATGTGAACGGACAACTAATGATGTTGAATAAAAGTGTTTTCAACCAAAGAGTGCTTGAAGATTTAACATTTTAAGAGCCCCTACAGCACAGTAAAACATTTCAAAACACTTTTAATGGGAATCAGTAGTATATTGGCTAGCTTTAGGGGTGGATGTGACATTTCTTTCTTGTGAACGGACAATTGCATCATTATGAGAAGTTGTTTAATCTGAAGAATTATGTTTTATTCAGTCCCAACTGATTTTTTTGAAAAGTACCTAACACATTTTTTAATTTAAAATGTTTTTCTGGCCTCTTTGCTTCAAATTATGTTTCATAAGCCCATGCATTACTGGCTAAAAGACCATGTTTATGAAAAATGTAAAAATGGAAATGGTTCTGAAATACATCAAACAACCTTAATGACATTATAAAATATAACCCATATAATGTGAAAAAAGCAATCAAACAAGTTAGTTGATGAGTTAGGTATTTTATATCCAAAAACTAATTTTGATGGATGTGACCAATGGGTGTGAACGGACAGATTTTTAGTGGTCTGGCATTAATTTAAAGAGCATATAGGACACATAACTCATTGTGATTTTTAGTGATACCAAAATAGCCCTAACAAAATAACTGAAATTGGGTACATTAATGATATTTATCTTTAAGCAATGAAAGAAACTTGTTTTGGATGTGACGGATGTGACTAATGTCACAAAAGTGAACGGAGAAATTAAAATGATTGCCCAGCCCTTAAAGATCATATGATCCTAATGTGTAGGGTACCAGTATAAAGCTTTTCCAACTGTATTTCAAAAATAATATTACAAGTGGAAAATTTCATTTTGTTAAACCCAAAATTCTACATTTAAAATATCATGGATGTGACAAAATAGGTGAACGAACAATGAGTGCCGCATCTATTTTGCTGTAAACAAAAATTGGAGTGAGCAATAACAATAATGTTTTATTCTAATAATCTTAGGACATAAATTAATCAATTGACAATATTCTTTGATAACAGGAAATAATTGATGTTTGTTTTAAGAACCACTTATAAATGTGGGTAAAAGTGAACGGACAATGTCACATCCACACACTGAATTTTGCGTGCATATCATACTTATACAATAAAAGCTATGTCCTTAATTTTTATCTTAATACAATGCGGGTCTTATTCTCTAACAAAAATAAAATAGAGGAATAGGGAAAATGTGCTTGTTGAAGAATGGCAGCTTGATAAAAATAACCTGAATTTCCAGTTTACACCAGAAATGGTCATTTTAGGCACATCATGGTATCACAGCACCTAAACATGTGTCAGGAACAAGTTGGTTAAGCTATGGAAGGTAGAGCCTATAGGACTGAGGATGGGTAAAACCCCAATAATGATACTCTTGATCCCATAAGGACAACCGCTGATAATGAATGTCAGTACGCCGCGTATAGTTTTCATGAGGAATTTCACTGTATTTTTTTTCTCAAGAGTAATTTCACTCTTGGGGTAAAATTCCCAGTAGTGAAATGTCAAATGCTGAAGAGTGAAATGTAGACTCTGAGAGTGACCATATTACGTTGAAAGTAGCATACCGCATTGTGTTTCCAGAGTAACACTTCATGTTAATAAGTTTTAAATTGATAAATAGGAGATGGCCTTTAATTGTAAATGATAGAATGGTTGGTTTAATTGGTTGAATAAATGAAGGGAATAACTAATTGGTAAAATGAATGGAATGCCCCTTTATTGGTAAATTTAAAGAAATGGCTCTTGAAATGTAAATGATGGAATGGCCCTTTAATTGGGTGCATGTTTGAATGCCCTTTAATTTGGCAATGAAAGGAACAGGCCCTTTATGGGCAAATGAGGAATGGCCCTTTAATTGGCAAATGAAGGAATGGCCTAATAATTTAATTGAATACCGGGCCCTTTAATTGTAAATGAAGGAGTCGGGCCCTTTAATTGGTAACTGAAGAGCGGCCCTTAATTAGTGAATTGAGAATGGCCCTTTAATGGAAATGCAGGAGCCAGCCCTTATTGGTAATGAGGCGCGGCCCGTTAATTTGTATGAATGTCGGCCCTTAATTAGTGAATTGAGAATGCCCTTTAATTGGTAAATGAAGGAGCAGCCCTTTAATTTGTAATGAAGGAGCGGCCCTTTATTGGTAAGAAGGAGGCGGCCCTTGACTGGCAAATGAAGGCACAGCCCTTTAATTGGTACTGGAGGAAGAGCCCTTTAATTGTTAAATGAAGTGGCCTTTTAAATGTTAAATGAAGGCATGCCCTTTCATGGTAAAATGAAATTTTTCAAGTAGTTTTTTTTGCTAATTGTCTAGTTGTCATACGCTTCTCCTGATACTAAAATATTAAATCCGCCCACGGCTTCATTAGAAGAATTAGTTGGGTCCCTAGGAACCCCCCGGGCACTACCGAAGTGAAAAAACATCAAGATATTTTACAATTAAAAAAATTAATGTAATAAATCTTGGGTTTATTGCTTAGATATCTCCTTAGGAGGCAATTAATTAATAATTAATAATACTTAAAAAAAATCAAATCTGATAGCATCAATTTTAATTTTGTCCATGACCGTGCTCTTAACTGTGTAAGTCTAATGGGAAAATTTTGTGATTTTTGAATTTCTTCTGAGAAAAATCAATGGTATAAAGTTGGCTATATTGGCAAATTATTATTGTTAATTGGTTCTCCTAGAGTATAATATAATAATTATTTTGGTTCAAAACCTTATTATTGGAGTTGCTGAGGATGGAATTTGCGAACCATCTTGGTCGGATAGTGAAAATTTTCAATGTCCATAGGCTAAGTAAAAAGTGGGATTTTCATTTTTATTGTGGGTATGTTGTTTCTTACGTGACCCCCAGTTGCTTGTGTGGTTCTGAACAAACTGCCCAGGGAAGTGTTATCTGGGTTGGGGTCCCAGGAACCCCCTTTGCACTAACGGACGTTTTTTTTAGCTTGGGCCATTAAGTGTTCATCAAAAGTTTGTTGAGTCGAATTGTGTTTGGTAACTAAGATTTTCGTCTGTGTAAAGCATTTCTGACAATACTCGCACTGGTATGGTTTTCTCCCGTGTTCCTACGAATGTTGTTGGTAAGATTTGTCTTCTGCGTAACGCATTTCTGACAATACTCACCACTGGTATGGTTTGCTTCTCTCGCGCTTGTGTGATTACGAAATGTGGTTGGTAAGATTTGTCTTCTGTGTAACGCATTTCTGACAATACTCGCACTGGTAAGGGTTTCTCCTTTGTATGAGAACTATTATGACGTTTAAAGGTCTTCTTTTTCGTGGGCAAAGCATTTCGGACAATACTCACCTGGTAGGGTTTCTCATTTGTGTGAGTACGACTGTGTTTATTAAATGCGACTTCTGTGCAAAGATTTTCTGACATGCTCACACTGATAGGTTTCTCCGTTGGGTGCGTACGAATGGTGTTTAGTAAGATTGTCTGCCGTGCAAAACATTTCTGCAATACTTGCACTGGTAGGGGTTCTCCTTTGTTGGAGAACAATATGATGGGGTTTTAAGGTCTCCCTTTTTGTGGCAAAGCATATCTGACAATACTCACACTGGTGGGGGTTTTTCCTTGTGTGAGTACGAATGTGTTCATTAAGATGTGTCTTTCCGTGCAAAACATTTCTGACAATAGTCAACACCCGATATGGGTTTCTTCTCCTTGTGTGAGTACAATGTGTTCCATTAAAGATGTGTCTTCTGTGCAGCATCTCTGACAATACTCACACTGAGTGTGTTTCTCCTTGGTGTGAGTACGAATGTGTTTAGTAAGACCTCTCCTGTAAACTTTATGAACATATTCAACACGAAGCGTGTCCTTTGGGAACAAGAATGTGTCCAGTAAGATCTCCCTTTTGCAAAGCGTATTGGCAAAGTCACTTTGACTGATATCTCACTTGTGAAGATTTTGTATTGATGTGACCTTTCTTGCTGCACCTGTTGTTTGGCCTTTCAAATTTAAATTTTCTTTCTGTGCTTGCACTGTGCTGTCTTAGTCTATGCCATGATTGCAAAGATATTCCACAATACCTACACGCAAATGTCTTTATCCTCTATTGCTTCTCGAATGCCAACAGAGTCCTCTTAAGATCCGTACTACATAAAATCTGTTCAAGCAACACACTTTTTAATGGTATCAAATTGGTTGGCTAGGTTTTACAGAAATGGAGCCTTCCATTGAGGTTGTGAGTGGGCAAATAAATGGGGCTGACTTGAGTTCACATTCTAAAAAAAAATAAAAGTGAACCCGTACTCAAATCACAATTTTCCATCAACAAAATACGGTCAAGTTAAAACTTGCAAGATCCTTTATAAGATATTAATGAACAATCATAGCAAATATGGCAAGAGTCATTAATATGCCACAGATGAGATGAACACGCCACCAGTAGATGAAAATTCATAATTGCATGCAACAACTCCCAGTCTAACCACATATTACTAGTTTTGTCAAATTCGGATACTGGGATCTGGTATAATTTACCTTGTTACATCTCTCGGGTTGTATCATCGCTTGATTCCTCACGGAATTGAATTGAGTTCGCATCGTCATATATTTTGCTAAAATCATGCAGATGTCATCATCTAAATAATTACGGCGGCTTAAATAAAGACGAAATACATTACCGCTCTTTCTCTTTTCTCTGGTATACAACTTAAACACAGTCCTCTGTGCAATGGTCCAGTGGTAAATCTCACGCCTAGTTAGCGAGAGGACCGGTGTTTCGAGGACCATGTGATTTTTCGTCTTTCTTTAATTAATGATTGCCCAGTTTCCTCTAAGCTCCTATGCACCCTAACCCCACACACTTAATTGGGTTCATTGTATCGTTTTGAATTCATATATGAATGCTCGAGCGTGTGGGTTTCCTTTATTTCCTTTTTTTTCTATTTGTGTGATTTTATAATTGCATCTGTCTTGTTGTTTGTATGTGTGTGTGTGTACATGTGTGTGTGTGAGGGTGTGCATACATGTGTGTGTGCATGTGCGTGTGGTTCACAGGTGTAGTGAGAGATTTTGAGGCATCCAAATATTTTGTCAAAATAGTAATTTCATATAGATTAGCCAAACAATTTTTGTCCCAAAGAAACATTTCTCAGCCTTATCCTTTCAGATGGGGATGTTTTTGATGGAAAGCTTTACATCAGGGCAAAAATCAGTACTTTTTCGCTTTTTTAGGGACACCTGATATGTGAAATCTCTCGTGCCCCCTTTAATCACTATATCTTACCAAAAAGTTCATGTACAACAATCTAACAAAATTACACAAATAGCACACCAGCTGTAGATTTTGTGAGATTCAAGGTTACCTTTTTTAGTATGAGCCAATTTGAGCAATTATGCAAATGAGCTCCTTAACATGCACAAATCATGAGGACACATTGCATAGCCAGGGTATTGCTTGCATCCATCACTGCCCACATTACACTCAGATTACATGATTTTGTTGAAAGGTGAGGTCACCAAATAAAGGAGAAAGTCCTTCAGAAAATGCCGAAAACCACATCAAAAATCCGTCATTCCTTTGTAGAGCTCCACGTGAACGACTGTAGAAAATAAGCTTGCATTTTGTGTGATTTTGTGACCCGTAATTGTTAAAGGGGATGGCCTGATTTAAGGATATGCAGTTTTCATCTTGATAGATTGGCCTTCACTCCAAAACCCCATCTGTAAAGTTTCGCGCTGTATTTCAATCCGTTTGCGATAGCTAAAACGTGATTTTGTAAGCCCATATTGGTCGACCAAAATGGGGCACATTTTTGCTCCTAACTTCTGAACCAAACATCATTTGGCTCTATAAGATTTCACAGGGTAAATGGGAAAATAGTAGCTTTCTTCTGATATTAAAATGTTGACCACTTCCGGTAAAATCTGGGGCTTCTGGGGACGAGGCTATCGATCGGGCCATGGACCTTTAAAAAACTTGTAAAATTGATTTGAAAATGTTCCCACCATTTCCAACTCTTAAGAATTACTGGTATTAGAGGTGGGCTATACAGTGGGAGAAAAATGATGATATTTCAGATCATTTTGTCCTAACTCTTATTTGATGCAGCTTATATATCCTGAGCATTTTGACACCAAATTTGCCAAAATGGTCAAAAATTGAGACGGTGCCGCCCAAAAACGTGATTAAGGGGGGGGGCTCTGAAGAGGGTCTGAAAATGATAAATTGTCAATTACGTAATTATGAAAGTTAGCCCTATCTAAACAAAATGTCCGGAGGTCCAAAAGATCCATTTGTAAACGTTCCAGCAGTGTCAGAGCTCAGTGTTCTTAAAAATGGCCATTTTTGGTTAAATCATCTATGAAGGCGCTTTTGCAATAAAAGGTACAGCGGCTTTCTTCTTGCAAGCATGAAAATTAATCCTAAAGTAATATCAGAAATTTGAGCTCTTTTAAAAGGAACGGTTTTGCTGTGCAGCCAGTTAATTGGAATATCATTACGCAATTTGGGGACAATAGGTTTGTGGGTAGGTCAACGCCTTGCACCCTTGTTTTCACATAGAGGACATCCAAATTATAAAAAATAGCCAATGTTGCCAAACGAAAAAGAGCTGTGTGACTGAAATGTCAAATATTCTTTTAGGTTCCGGCTTATCAATTATACACGAATCCGACGGGGAGCCTCGAAAGACACCCTCTACGTCGCCGCAATTACTGGGAGGGATCTGGCCAACAAACACACAGTACACACAAGCCAAATTTGCCCTTTACGTGCTTAAGAATGAAACTAATAAGAATTACAACCTACCTTGTGGCAATTTTTAACCAATTTTCAAGTTTATTCCATGGATTTATGGAGGATGATGTCAGGGACTGGCCTAAAAACTGGAATTCCAGGATAAGTGTCTTATTGTGTGTAAAATGAAGGTTATCTCGCCCACCTTTGCGGACTGAGAAATGAAGCTTATAGTTAGAATACGTGTTAAAAATTGTAACAACAGCCGCGTGAGAAAAATAAATTTTCGTAAAATTCAAACATCAAGACAAAATAAAGTAACAACCGAATGTTGAATTTCCGTGGTAGTGAAACAACATTGAATAGTTCCCAAAGGACCGATCCCTATTGCTGAAAAAACGTGAAATCTTCCGGATGCGGGTTGTTGATGTTTTTAGAAAGGACGCTTCCGTGCCATTGATCGATTTCGGAGATCTGAACAACATTAGTCTAGTGTGTGGCATGGAATGGGCTCGCCTGGATATCGTGAAAATGGACCGGCGAGTTCAATGTGGTATTTAGAATGAAATGGATACGATGATGTTTTGGCTTTTACTGTACATGTAGTGATGTACATGTACGTGAATGTGAAATAAAATTTAACCATTGGTTTAAAATGGACTTTTGTGAAAACAACCAATCGGATTTAAGCAAATAAATGAAATTAATAAAAATAAAATAAGTCATTCTTACTTCATTACGAAGCTTGGCAGATTCGGTGGTTTTTCAATTTGGGAACCGATGCATCTGGTAAGAGTGAATTTCACACCGTGGCAGTTCGTTTCCATTTTTGTAACTTTTTATCGCTATTTGTGAAGCCAAGAAATTTACTTTTTTTTCCTGAGCCGCCCATGATGATATACCAATGGATAACAGTGAAATAGTGTTGATTTTTGCCGTCAGAAACTGGATCAAAAATTATCGCTTTTTTTGTGGTAACACGTACAATGTAAACCGGTGTATAACGAGGAATGCAAAAGATGCCCCCAAGTCAGGCGGATGGTGAGTGCGACGCCCACGGCGTAGGGGCGATCATAGTCGCCGTCGGATTCGTGTTGGTATACACAGAAAAACATATCAAAATGGGTACGTTTTAGGGAGTGGCCGGCAAAGCGCCCTCATGGCTTAATTTTACGTAAAATGGCTAATGGGCCAAATCCAAAAAAGGTCAACAAGCTTACCTTAAAAATTAAATTGCTAAGAGGAATAAAATTCCATTATGTTTCAAGAGCATACACTTTGACTTTGAGGCAAATAAATTCAACCATGGCTTTCTTTCAATATGCCATCTCAAATATTCAAACTGGCGGAAAAAGATCAAAATGGCGTCTTCTGAGTGGGACGGACGGAATTGTTAAAAATAAGTACAATTATTTATGATGAGGGATGATTTGAATTTTTACTTTTGTATGTTAGTGGTTGCCTGACTAGTCATCCATAAAATTTTAAGAAATTCTAAAATGTGTTCTAAATTAAGGAAAAACTTTGAAAACAGTGGGGCAATCCGGTCCGTCGCATTTTTCGGATCAATTATTTTTCAAAAAGTATATTTACATTATATTTTATTAACTAAAAACTATTAGTTTTTAGTGTGATAACCCATAAAAATGTGCAAAAATTAATTATATACAGAAGGTGCCATAACATGGTGCCATTTTTTGCGACAAAAAAATGTGACAAACCGATTTTCCAGGTCAAATGCTGTCACAAAAAGCTCAAAACTTGTAGACAGAACATTTTTATATTTTTTTTTTATTGTAAATGAGTAATAAAAGGGATTATGATGGAAAAATATAAAATGTGCAGGCATATAAAATTAGGAAAAAAATTCCATCCGTCGCAGTTCCATCTATTGCAAAATAGTGTAAAAACGGATGTTTAAAAAAATAAAATAAAAAGTGTGCTATGTTAAATTTTTTATTTTAATTATTCTTTACATGCTAATAACTTGTTACAAAATATGAGGATGAACAACATTACAATTCCAGCACGAGAGCATGTAAAATTGTTCCGTCTGTCGCATTCCGTCCGTCGCACTTGTATCTGATCGCTTTTGATGATATTTCAAGTTATTGGAATAATTTCCTCAAAATATTTCTCACTTTTTATAGGTAAGAGACCTAACTCAACATGTATACTGATAATGGAATCAAGCTCCCCTTAATTTTGACAGTAATGAAACAAGTGTTCAGAAGTTTTGGAAACCCACTTTTTGTCAATTCCGTCCGTCGCAATCATAAACTGTGTTGCCATAGCAACATACTTGAACTTGACCACTTGATTTTTTTTCATATTAAAGTATACAAGTTACTTTATCAATTCATGTAATTATTATGCCCAGGTTCAAGTAGGGGAATAAATACAAACAAAAATAACGGTCAAATTCCGTCCGTCGCAGAAGCGGAGGTTTTGGATTTGGCCCCAATTTTATGAAAACGAAAAATTGAAATCTGACGAAATTCATCAAAATGGATTCCTTGACCTCAAAAACATAAAAATTAACCCTAACATTGCTAAAATGTGGTATGTAATTCCAGTAACTGACACATTTATCATTTTCAGACCCTCTTCAGACCCCCCCCTCAAATTTGGATTTTTGGGCGACACCTCATTTTTTGGCCGATTTTGACAAAATTGGTGTCAAAATGCTCAGGGGATCAAGCTGCATCAAATAAGAGTTAGGACAAAATGATCTTAAAACATTTCATCATTTATACCCACCCCTACGAAATGAAGGTCAGTGAATTGGACCATAACGTATGTCTGGAATTTGTGCCCAAGCAGCCTTTCATGTAGTTCAGTTTTAGCTCAACCAACAAATTGGAGTAGTTTTAATTGCGTGTTAATAATAAAAAGCCAAATTTAAAGGAGAGGAGACCCATACAACGATAATATTACTCTAAAATAATTATCGACACATATCGAGTGGTTTCATCGAAAGACATACCGGTATATTAACATAAAAAGGAATTAAAACCATCTAGTCTGATCATGCGCGATTTAAATTGAGCTAGTGTATAACATGTTACGCAATACAGTCGGCACGTTTGCGTCACACATTCCATTCCATAAGAAATACACATCGGAACGCGTCACGTGTGAAGATGTACGACGCTATCTCTGGCGTCTTTACGCATTAACAAAAATACATATCTTATATACACTTGCACAAAATTTCAAATAGCCCATGGTCAGACAAACATTATAATTCATTTTTATGGTTAGTATAATCCAGTTTTTTCCATGAAACCAACGATGTGTTCAATAATTTATGTTTATAGCCGCGTTAGTATGTGTTCGTACTGGATGTTAGAAACGTCAGTGTAACGTGTAACAAAATGTAATATCTAAAGTTCCTCGGATAAGGTTGCAATTCAACACGCCATCTGAATTAGAGTAAGTACCATCAAATGCTCTTACAGATTATTACTGATAAAATGGTAATGTGTTTCGAATAGTGTTAACGATTAGCAGCGATTCCTAATCCGAACATCGAAAAAATCATCAAAAATTCATATTTGTATATTTGGGTTACTGGCATGGATATGCAAACATAACCTGCAAAGGTTGGCTTGAAATCCGGGCATAAAGACAAGGCAGAGTACTTTTTATCTGATTCTGTAATTTACGATACATGCGTATCAAAATTTACGACCTTAAAGAAAAAAAAAATACATCGGTCCTCGAACTGCTTGTGTGCCTGCCGTCGCAGTTAGTAAATGATAGGCCTAAAATGACCTTTACCTTGATATGTGACCTGTTGACATCATCAACAAAAAATGAGGGGATCCCATGTTGCCACTATGATTCAAGTGTGGTTCCAATTTAAACTTAACTTTTCAAATGAGGTCAATTTTTACATTTTTTGCTTTTTTGAATTTTGAGGTTTTTTTCATGACCTTTGACATTGGCATGTATGACCTTTGACCTCATCAAACGTGGGGGATGCCATGTTTGCACCTGTGACCCAAGTTTGGGTTTTAATCCATCAAAGTATGAGGTATTACAGGCAAATGTTAACCCTTTTTCACAACAGACATCACAGACAACAAGACTCAACGGACAACAACAGTGGACAAAGTAGTGATCCATATGTTCTTCCTGCCGTAGGGCAGGCGACACAAAAAGCTTTCCCGGTGAAGATCACAGATTTCCAGCGTGATATTGTGCACCATGATCAAAATAGTTTGCCCACAAACACAAACATTATTGATTGTTTATCTGTTAATGTGTACACCAGAATCAGATTGTTTGTGTAGATTTTGAGTCATCATCGCTGTAGTCTATTTGAAGGAGGACGGTATGACCAAATGTCTCAAATACTTTATTTATTTTTTTTTCCACTATTTGGTGGTTTTTTTACATTAAAGCAGTTATATTGAATTGTACACACGGATTCATGATTTATTTTATAAGTTAAAAACTTGCATTTCCAATTTCGCTTCTCTCGCATATCGCTGCTAATCCCTTAAGAACATGGGAATGCACAGATTTTATTACATCTTTGTTGGTACACATTAACGAGATGCGTCACCAATTCGTGTTATAATTTTTTGATGTCACATATAACTGCCAATACCACTAGGTGACCATAAGCTGACTCAGAGATTTTGAATCAATTTTTTTTTTAATTTAAATAGTACAATGAACTAAAGATAGTCCATAATTGCTCAATTCCAGTTAAGATGAACAGGTTTTTTGTTTTGATGCAGAGTTAAACATTCACTAGTATAAGAGGCAATAGGATACGGTGCATAACAAAACTTAGGATCCGGTATTTTCAAAACAAAGATGTGCTTTTCTATTAGCTTATTTTACCACGTAATTAGTATATAGACAAGCCATTATGTACATGCAAAAAAAAAGAAATGATTTGTTTGAAATTTGAGAGAGCCCTCATTGGGAAATCTCTACGTCAGCCTTTAAAGGCCAGGATTCGGAGAGGAGATTTCAAAATATATTGTGTGTGTGTGTGAATTAAAAAAATCTTAACACGTAAGTGCCCAAGGGGGGTTCCATCCCCCCCCCCCCCCAGGAACACATTTTCCCGAGAAAAATGGTTTGCACAAAAGTATACCAATGTTGTGGGTCATAAAAGCGACAAACCCCAAATCAGCTAATGTGAAAAATGAAATTGTTATTTGGCTGCAAATTAGGGGCAAAAACATTGGCACAAAAAGACAGAACAGGAAAAAATTCAATGAGCCTTTGTGCTTACATCAAAACATTTTGAAAACTTATTTTTATGTTGACATCTATTCTAGACCGGACCCAAATTACGATTTCACCACTTAAAAGGGGCTTGTTCCGAATCGCCTTTGGGGACCCCCATGATTTACCGGCAAGTAGTATCAATTTTGATATCAGATGAAAGGTCGATCGTATTTTTCTCATTGTTTTCATGAAAATGTTCAGCTTTCATATCTCAATTAATTCTCAAAGATGAAGGGATATAAAAAAAAACCGCTTGATGGTTTAACCATAAATATTAGCACAGTGAGTAGGGCATTGAAAAAGGCCATTATTGCATCTAGCATCAAAACCGCAGTTTTTTCCACATGGTACTTGGTCTGGGTCAGTGTATACATGTGTCAGGCTTCTTGTATCAAGTAGGAGGGAAACACGATAGTGACAAAAATTCGGAAACAAAGCACCTTTAAGTGACCAAGCGGGGTTAGGGTTAATTAGTTTTAATGTTAATATTAAAATTGTACTTAACACGTTATTGTTGAACTTATATCAGCAACAAATATTCACTTGGTCTGTGATTTTAAAAATATTCTCAGATCGACTTTGTTAGTGCCCAAGGGTGGTGGGGGTTCCAGGGCCGTCCCCACTATTAACTCACTCTTAAACGGCTTGGCCGATTTTTAATATTTTGATTATGAAAAAGCAGCGCATTTAAGTCAGCAAGAAATTACAAAAAAATTTGGTTACATAAAAATCCCATGTGTAAA
>JAMKCH010050847.1:0-10385 GCA_023653785.1 Ophioderma brevispina
ATTCTTCAATTTGAAGCTATTCCTGCAAATTTCAAATATTTTTCAATCAATTTATCATATTTTTACGTTTTGGATTTTTTTGTTATTTGAATATTTTTCTGACAAAATTCTGAACCCCTATGAGTTCGGAAACCTTAAAGGAATAAACCACATAAACCGTGTGTTTATTTCTGTTAAGGTCCGTTAAGGTTTCCGAATTCATAGGGTGTCAGAAAAGTATGCAGAAAAGGGTTTCACTTATATGTAACACCCACTTCTGAGGTACAAATTCAAGGGAAATCCTTCCTAGTAATTGTAATAGTTTACACAAAGTGACGCAGCGGACGATAGCGCCATTACTCAATCAGTGTTTTCTATATAATCACATTGTAGATGTATATTTGTGTGTAGATTATCTATTCTAAGCCTTTTTTGCAAATCACTGTTGATGATTGGTATTATAAGGACATTAGAAACAACTTGGGTGAGTAAATTTATCTGAGTTGTATTCTGTCAAGTCCCGCAGGTGTTGAATTTTTGGCACACACACTCCCTGCGACTGGTGAAACTTAGGCCAAAAAAAATAAATTGTTTGGATTGGCCTCTGGCAGAATCGTCAGTCGAATTTTTTTGTTTTTAATTTTTTTTTTAGCCACGTTGTTGGAATATAATGATATGCATCATGTTCAGACTGGGATATATACTTATTGTGTCGCCTAACGAACTGTTCATGGAGTCACATACTAGTCCAAATTCTGTGGTGTCCCGATTTAGGTATGTCCCCGTCCGTATGTTCGTTAACCTTTTTTAACAATGCTCCGTAGGCTAAACGCTATCCCCGATTTAACTTCAAACTTGATAGGATGAGAGAGTGAGGTGCCGCAAATATTATTGTAGCTTTGCTGCATTATTTGCATATTCATGTATTTTATTAGCTTATTTAGGCATAGTTTTCAGACATTCGGTTAACCTTTTTTGACTGCTCTGCTGGCTAAACCCTAAGCCTATTTACTCATTATCATGTTTTTGGAGTCCAAGGTCACCAAGTGTGTGAAACTATCGGATCCAACATGATAATGATAAAATTGGATTATTTATGCCCAATATTATTGGTCTCGCTATGAGTTTTTTAAAATCTTGTGCGCTCGACTGCGTCTCGCCAATATTTTTTGCAACTCATAGCTCGCCCAATTCATTTGGGCTTAATCGATCTCAATTTTTATATCCTACTTGGTAGTGTGATAGAAAGTTGTTGAGTGCAGAATATTATGTGTAGCTTTTGGCTGTCATTATTTGCATATCATGATATTATTAGCTTATTGGCCGGTCAAAATTATAACCCTTTTCCAGCAAGGATTTTGTGTCAAGTTATCTGGATTTCCGTAGGCTTATGAATATGTAACTGGGTGGAAGGAAGCGGGATAAAGAGTTCTCGGTCTGATTAGATGTAGTCATATTTCCGAACAGTTACATATGCAAATGATCTAATGAATATGCAAAAATCAGCGTAATCGCTATATTTTTGAAACGGTACATCGGATATGCCAAAATTCCTTCACTGCACCGAAAACCCTTATGGGCACATCTTCTTTGCTATTTGAAAGTTCATGATACATGCGGCTAGGTATGCAAAGAAGCTAATTAATATGCGGTACATTGCTGAATCCCTAAAATGGTACATCGGATTGCAAAATTCCCTTTGCTACATTCAAAACTACTATACCATACATCTTGTGTGTGAATCATATGGAGGGGCAGGTTGGTGTGTTGAGGAGGGGGCAGGGTTGGGTGGTTTTGGAGAAGAGGCAGGGTGGACCTTTGTAACAACTTCCTCTCAGTTGCATTTGTTCTCTTTCTAATCATTTGCCAAACTCATCATAAAGCAAGTGATCGCTCAACAAGGCGACACTTGTGGTTCGGATAACCGCCTTGTTTTTAAATCTGCAAGACCCAATTTCAATAACTATTATCTTGGGTCCCACAATGTGTGTTAGACTCAGTTCTCAATCCCTATCATACTGATATAGGCAGATTTTGGCTCATTTTTACTCCCGCATTTCTTCTGATTTATTTTCAATTTATTTTTAGATTTTTTTTCTTTTTTCACTCAAAAATTAAAAACTTTTTTTCCCCCAGAAAAAAAGTAAAATGATAGGGACGATGGTATACGTCGGTTGGATTAAAGGACAATATTTTTTTTGGCTTTATTATGGACCGTCTGTGGAGTGCTTGAAGTTTTTCTTGTATTTTAATCAATTTTTGATCTGATCACAAGATATTTTCTTGAGATACAGCACAGGATATAATTTTTAATGATATTGCATCATTTCAGTGAGTAATTTTGCTGCAATTCGTGTTAAAAGCATGATTTTTTTTTTACTCATTCCTTCACAAAGGTAATTTTTCCTCAGTAGTACCTTGGAAAAGCCGTAATTGACCAATCAGGCGGCAAAATCCATTTGTGGCATCACACGCGACCGAATTATGACTTCAGAAATCCGCTGCGTTACACGTTTTTTAAATTACTCTGTGTCTGCAAACCTAAATAAGAGAGGTCCCTTTAACGAAAAACGTCATTGGATTAAAGAATGCGTCTGATTTGCTCATATATTTTAGGGTTCCCTTGCGAACAGTTTTTCTGAAGCTATATTAAGACGTAGCTAAGGCGCGCCGAATTTCATAATCATACTGGGCTGAGTCGGAGATTGGATCGGTGGTGACCAATACAAAATTCTTCCAGTGGATATATAACCTTGATTGTAGGTTGTGGTAAACGTTACTTTTAACACTACTCTTTTATCATCTACTGACCCTGGTTCTGGAACCATACCACAGAGGAGCAGTGACATTTAAGCAACACCAACTTTGGTTATGCAGAAGTAAGTAAACAAATGGGCTGCCATTGACCTCTTAATGGTATACTTTCCTTAGTATCAGTATCCCTCAATCATTTGCCAATGTTGAATTTGCCCCAATTCTTCACATTTTCTTAAAAATAACTTTTTTTAAGCATAAAGTCACTTCAGTAAAATGAATGAAATAAAACAGAAACCACTTACCACTTTGTGGCTTTAATGCATGTCACCATCCTGGAGAAGACTTAGTTGTTTCACACTTACCATGCTTGACTGCCTTTCAATTGACCATTTGCACTATCCCCGAAATGCATCTCGTATTGTGCCATTTCCATCCAGGAATCTTGTACCAGCCTCAAGTCAGCTAAAAACAATACAGTTAAGAACGTAACAAAATACAGAATCATACTTACATTATTCTGGACGTTGCACTAAATGTTGTGTATTCGTCCGGCAGGTGACAAGTAGGGCACAGTTACGATCGAAAATATCAGTTTTTGTCGTGAATTTTAAACACCGTGCCTCGATTGTTTGTTTGTTTCCTTTGATATCTCTACAATTTTGTAAGATTAACTTAATGTTGAACAAGGTACTTTGTATTGTAATTTTAGGCATGTTTGGCGAAGCGAACAAACAACAATTTTTTGTAACATGAACTCTGGTACAAGTTCCCCGGATGGAAATGTGCACCAAACGAGATGCGCATTTTCTGGGGATCATGCAATGGTCTATTGAAGTACTGGATAATACAAAGATATCTGATACAATAAGTCTACCAGTATCCAATGTGTGATATGTTTGGTTGGTTGTGATTAGCAATAATGCAACATTTCCCTAATTTTAATCCAGTCGTGGCTGTCCAAACCTGTTTGTCATCACATTAAAGAGGCAACTGGACACATTGAAAAATTAGTGCTGCCCTAAAGATTTTTCCAAAATCGATATTTTGGCATTGGTTCTAGGGCTTTTATATACAAAAGCCCTCACCTAAAATGATTAAGACCAAATCAGCTTCCTATGGGTAAACAAAAAGATTTTAATTAGCGTCGTGGACGACCTTAAATTCAGAGACGACGAAAATGGCATTTAAACACAAGAACACGCCGCTATGCACACTGTTTGACTAGGTCGATAATAACCTTTGGGGTTGTAATATCAGTGAGTAGATAAAAAAGATTTCATGTAATATACCACATTTGTTGATTAAGTATGGAAAAACTTAAAAAAGACATGAGGAGATTTCCAGAAAGAAGCAGCACCCCCCATTTTTATCGATCCGGTTTTTACATTTGGAATATTCTTACCAATGTATTGGATCACACATGAAGTGAATAAGCCAAAATACGCAGTCTTTAGGTAATAAGATTGATGATTTAGTAGTTTCGGTTCGTGCACGAAAGAAAGTCAAGAATGGTTTTTAGGGGAAGATTATAATAGGAGGGCAAGTTTTCAAAACAAGGTTTGCGGTTTTCTTTGCACCTGTTTGTCCAATAAACCTTCGAAACGTTCTCGGTAGGTGGTCGGACAACCGAGCCAGTTAATTTGAGAGAAAGTTGTATCAAAATTACCTGGATTCTTTATCCTCATTATCAAGTCCCTATTGTTTTGGGTATGTTATTTTTTTCTGTGTATTATATCTCTGTTCTTCCAATGGCATAGACTATCATTTGAGAGCCAAAAAAAAAAGTTGGAAGAAAATTTCAATTTGTGAAAATGTGCCAGTGCCGCTTTAAGGGCACTAGCTGATCGATGCATTACCTTCTGGAAGTAGCAGATTCTTATTTGTGCACTGCTCCTCTATCAGTCAGATGATAAAAGGAGTAAGTGTTTAAGATAATGTTAACCTCGGTTCTGGTTCACAGAACTAAACCTTGTGTTGCTTATATATTTTGCGCAACGACAAAAAACGAAACAGATTTTTAAGGTGGAGAGTGGTAATTTGGAAAAAATTGTAAAAACACTGGGAATATGCAAATGTGATTGCAACTACTGTTATGTTGACTCAAAAAATTATGAAAGTATTTCAGAGAATCTTAAAGTTTATTTAAATTCAATTTGTAACAAAGAAAATCTTTTCTCCTTCAAGAGAGAAATAATTTTTCTATTTTATGCATCCTATACATTACAAATGACCAAACTAGTGCATTTTTTGTGCTCAAAAAGGCCTCAGACACCCCTACTGCCACATTAAAAATGTCGTGCGCCCATGCCTAGTAGACGTTCCCACGCTATTCCATCGGTACGCCCAACCATATGACGGCACTGGCGTCAGAATCCTGGCTCTTTTTTTGTGTCTCATTGGGGCAACAGTGAAAATTTTAATGGGATAATTTATCATAATTTTTCCCCTTTTTTTGCGATTTATCGGCGATCTATTTATATATAGTAATTCTGATAAACATCTACCTATACTACGGGTCCTCGTAGTTTTGGATTTGATGTGTGTTGGTGCTGTGTTGGTGATGTTTTCTTTAGACCAGAACCGGAAGTTTACTAGGAGTGGAAATTCGGGATTTCTATGGAGGGGAATTCGGAAGCTGTTACCATAAGTATCAGAATATTATGTATTATTCCCTTCACATGGTGCCCGCGAGCCTCGGCCTTTTTTCGCGCTGCTCGTTCTGCGGGTGTTTAGTGGGCTTATTCCTTGGCCAGGTTTAGCTCCCCCCTATGTAAGTCCACACTTCGCGCCAGGGCCTCTTTAGGAAATGTCCCTGTCTCGTGTCTGCGCCCTTGCATTAATTTTTATTGTTCTTCGCCCATTTGTTTATTATTATTTTATTCAAGGTTTTATTAACATTGCACATGGCAGCCCGAAGGCTGAATTGAGTACAATTACAAGGTAAAAACATCAAAACAATGCATAATTAATACATACAACATAAAAAAAATAAAAAAAATAAAAAAAATAAAAAAAATAAAAAAAATAAAAAAAATAAAAAATTTCAAAAACTTTAAAACCCACTATTTGCTCCATACTATTGCACAATCATCACCTATATTAACATGATTAAACAGTAAAGAATTTTTTCAACCTCTGCGCTAATATTCATCACACCAACCACACACTCTCATAGACACAACAATCCTCCCAAATCACCACATTACTCCTCCCGTGAACTAAGCTCACACCTCCCTCCAAACCACAATCCTCACAATACCACATACCACCATGTCATATACCCGGACCTTCAGATCAAAAGAAAGTGTAACTACCCTCCAAAAGTATCTGCATTCATATTTTTCACCATATAAGGATGTGGGGCTATCTTCATATCTGCATAGTGCGAGCCTTAGGAACGGTAAGGAGATGAGAAATTCTCAGTAATCCTGCCCCGTATTATCCACCTCTTAGTTTGGTAACCACTACGGAATGTAGGGGACTCGAATAGTTTTTTGGAAAATTGCAAATAAAAACAAATTGATCACGTCTTGTCCTTAATTTTGACAAATTGCACTTTTTCAAGCGGGCGTCTTCATTAAAAGTTGTAATCAAAGCCAAGTATGGATTTTGCAGGCACGTTTTTTGAATACGTTTCCAGGGCATAATTCTGTTTTTCCGTCAAACTCGAATGCCAGGCCGGAACAGCGTATTCCACTAGTGGTCCGGATAAAACCAATATAAATTGTTTTCAAATCATCAATTGGCAAACCAAATCTAAGTGTAGTTAACATGAACAACGTCCCTCGCGGTGCAACCATGTCATTTGGTTTCTCACAGTATACTTCCGGGATCCAGCTCTGCCGAGCAGGTCTCAAAATTTTTCTTAAATTTTTTTTGGGGGTGGTGCCCTGTGTCTTCTGGCGTCCGTCTTGTCTCGTCCTTGGCCTCTCTCTCTGTTCTTAAACACTTTGGAACTCCTTATTCTCGTCTGAGTTCCCTTAAATCGTTCTAACAAACCGTTACAAGTATGTTCTTTCTTTTGATGTTGCATTTATGATTAACCCTCCTAGTTCAACAGAGCTACTTCGAAGATGTTCGGGATGTAAGGAGTTTCCTTCGAAGGCAAGAAAAGGACCCCGCACATGAACTGTGTGTGAGTGTGAGTGTTCCAAGAGAGAGACTTGTATTAATACACGAAGGGTGGTCGGATTTGGAGATCCTGAAATTCTTTGACGAACTTGACGATTATATGGAAAGCAGTTTAGGAGACATAAAGCCAAGGCTAAGACTACACCATCTCCGTTCAGGGCATCCCCCTCCGGGTCCATCCCTCGGTGAAGCTTCTACCTCGTCATCGACAGTCATTTCAGGAGCATGTCCCCAGTTCTACACCTTTGATTCTAGCTTGCCCAGACGTTATTAACTACGGTGGCTGCTGAGGCTATTAAACAGTTTATAGGGCAGACCCGTCCAGCCACACTAGCAGTTATTGATGATACAGGCCATTGATTGATGCCTCTTTTGAGTGGATTAAATGATGTTTCCGACTGGCTTGGCATTCCACCCTTCCTTCATGTGAATTGGAAGATTAGCAACGGTTGAGTAGCCCTCGGTGCCGCCTCAACTACAATTTTGTCAAGTATTAGTCCACCATGGTCTGTTTAACCAGTTCTCACAGAAGAAATCCTCCCTCAGCTCCAGTTATGTTTCACAATACTTGAACCGTCATCTGGCACTTCTATACATGGTGGGTGAACGTAAACCCCCATCAACCGGCAGTCCCGGGTGCTGCAGTTTGCTCGAACTAATGGGCACTTCCGTTGGCAAACGTGAAAAGAAGGCCCATCGACCTTGTTATCACCTCTTATTGTCCAAAGGCAGCATTTTATAATCACCCTGCCACATGTTTTGATCTAGATCTCGATACTTGAGCCCAGTAAGTGTTAAAGATACCCTATTGATGCTGATAAGATTTTGAATTTCGGTACCGGTGGTACCCGTAAGTCTGGCGGCTTTTTTCTGGTGGCTGGGTGGCCGTTGTGATGATTAGAATAATTAATAGAAGAATGATGAATGATTCTATAGTCCTCCTGCACCTCTTGACGCGTGCAATCCCGTCCCTTGTTTAAGACTTCATCAGTTTCTTGCAATGGCCCGCCGACATACCATACATACCAACATGTTCATTAGTTATTTCAGAAGTAACTGAGACTTTTGTATGATGATGGCGGCGTTCGATATTCTTTCGATGAGAGACAGAGCTACTCCTCCTCGCTCCTAATAAAAGTTCAGTTGGTCGATGTGGAAGTGTATAATATCGAGGGATTTATTACTTACTCCATTTTCCTTCCAAGACTTCTGTTGTCTCCGGTCCGCCCTTCCTCAAGCCAGTCATCTTCGGGCCGTCTCTGTAGTTCTCCGGGTGTGAATACTTCAACTGTTCCTCCGCCGATTCATCCGTCGGGTCACCATCATGGTTCCTTAGACGAATGACTCAACCAAATACTACATTCACGGACCAACCGTCGGGTCCGGCACCCTATCTCCATCGGTGGTTTGTTCTCTGAATTCTAACCAATCTAACCAAGCGACTAACCGTCGTCGTGTATCCAGGAAGATTCTTCTCCCTCTGCACGTTCTCTTGGTTCCAGAAAGGATAAAGACCAACCTCGTACCTTCTAGTCGTCGCTCGTCCTCCAGGGGTCGCAGCTACAACGTAAGTCTTCAGTGTTATTCACCCATAGTTACGATCTACGGAAAGAAGTGTGAATTATGAACATGCTGAACATAAAAAGATTCTTCGAGATACATTCCAGTCCCTTCGAGCCCACGTTCTCCAGACCAGGACACTCTAAAGCAAAGAATTCTTTCTCCTCTCTGTCTAGAAAGTCTCATACAAGTATAGAGAAGACATCAAGATTCTCCTAGCATAAGCCCTGGAGCCAGCACACATTTGTTAACACATCTCAAGTAACAAAGGTTTGAGTGATTAAATCATGTTGACAGACTGACCATGAACCCCCCTGAAACGTGATTCTTAGTGCCGCAAGTGGTGCCTTAAGGAAGGGGGCCAAACAAAGTTTGTACGTGGTCAAATTTGTAAATTGATCCCATCATTGTTGAAAAAGCACACCATGTTATGTGTCTAAAACCATAAGGATTCGAAAGGTATAGTTTTGTAATATGTACACAAAACCTAAAGTTTCAGAGTTATGGCTAAAAATAAAAACAGCAAAAATCAATAATAAGGGTTCAATTTCAGTGGTTAAAGGGGTCAAATGTTAAAAGTCCGCTCGATTTGATAAAAAATTGTGCAACTTATTGGTGGAGTCATAGGATTAAAATAAGGAATTTTTTGACTGTCTTAAATGTTAGTTTTTTCCGATGTAGGGGGCCAGAAAGGTCAACGTCCATGCATTCAATGGGGCTTGATCTTGTTACCCCCCTACTTTCTTAATCAAGCATTTGAGACACCAAAAGCTATTCCTTAATTTTATCCTATGAGCTCCACCATAATTTGCACCATTTTTTATCCAAATCGGAGGCAATTTTTAAAATTTGACCCCTGTACCCTGAAATTGACACCCTTTTTTATTGATTTTGGCTGTTTAACCTATCACTCGGGAAAACTTTTAGGCTGTACATATTACAACTATACCTTTTATGAATCCTTATGGTTAGAACACATATCATGGTGTGCTTTCAACATTGATTGGATCAATTTCCAAATTTGAACCCCTGTACAAACCTTTGTTTTGGCCCCCTCTCCTTAAGGCACCACTTGCGGCACTTAGAATCGCGTTTCAGGGGTTCCTGCCAGTCTGTCAACATATTTAATCACTCAACCTTTTATTGTACTTGCGATGTTGTTACAATGTGTCTAGCTCCCGGGTTCTCATTACTTAGAAGATCTGAGGTTCTCCTTCAGGCATTCTTCACGTCAAAGATCCAGTTCTATGATCGAGGATTCTTCAGGATCAAGAAATAGTAAAGATTCTTCTCATAAGACTCAAGAACCGGATATGAATTCTGTAGAAAGAAGGCCTGCGGCTTCTCCTCAGCGATCGAAACTTAGCCCTAAACGCTCCTTAGTAAAGAGGACTTGACCTGTTATTATAGTTTGTTCGAGTAAAGATTCTAAGATGGATGATGGTGGTCATTGCTATATGTCAAGGCCCTAAGATGATGCTGATTCCAAGACTAGAGTTAAGAAATCTATTATTCCTGAAAAAGGAAAGTCTGCTCCACACCATGATGAGTTGAATCCTGAACTGTTCCGTCTGATTATTTTGATAGAGATCTATCCTCTCATGACCTTACAAGTGATTCATAGTAGCTATGAGCCTACCTCGATGCCAGCTTCTTCAGTGATACAGTCCAAACTGAGGTCACCAAGACTACTCAACATATGCCGGTTGATGCTACTCCGCACATTGCCCATTCTAGTCATGGCACTTCCAGTCAAGAGCGCTTGGGTAAAGACTCTGATTTAATTGAGGATACGAAATTGAGAGAAATTTCAGATTTTGGAGCTCCTTATTCGATGTCGAATCTTTCATGATGGAAGACTTTTGAGGATCTACAGTACTTATCTCCTAACATTGCTGCGCCCTTTTGTGGCAGCTTGTTTTGGTTCATCATGGAGTAAATGTGATTCTGCTATCCCT
>JAMKCH010050848.1:0-11035 GCA_023653785.1 Ophioderma brevispina
TCAACTTAGAATTTCTTCACCATACGTAGAAGCGTCGAAGTCTACTATAGTAGATAATAGAGTTGGACTTCCTTCCAGCATCTGGCTGCCGAGGAGGCAGCTTCTACTGAAAAATCCTTGCATTAGAAGCGAGCTTGAGAAGGCGACAACAGTCAATAAGAGATTTTAATCCTAGAAGCTCACTCTCATCGATTTTCTATTTACCAGCATGTTTCCTTACGGAATCCGTCTCGGGAGATCCTCTAATAAACTGACCAGCCCCTTAAAATCCAACCTTACGTGACCAAAAAGGGCTATAAGCAGCATCCTGCCATGACCTTATTGCTAAAACTTTGCCAGAAATTTAGGAATCAGATAGACCCAACTTATAATAAAGCAGCCTCTACCCAAGCTTTCTCGTCCGCCACCACATTTTTCCATACTTTCAGTATGTTGGGAGTTGAAATAGTCATAGCTTGCAAACAGGTCGACTATGGCCTGTGTACTCTAAGAAAAATTATCTGGTAAATATTGAACTGTTGAAAGTGGCCACTCCACGTTAGATTCCTATTACTCTAAGCATTTTTGCTGACCTTCCCCTGAAAACTGTCTGACATAGTTTTGATAACTCCAGGACTTTCCGCCTTCCGGGTAATAAAATGATTCTGGCACCAAGTGAGGTTGCGGATAATCATAGTACACATGAGGACTAAAGTGTTCCTCCGTGGTGGTTAACGTAGGCACCTACAGTGGAATAATCTTGATCTGATTTTCAACCGATTTCCCAGATCACGTCTCTTTGAATCGCTTAAAGTGTAACATAGCGTTAGCAACTCTAGTACAAATAAGTGAGCTTTCTTAAATATTTGACCACACTCCTTAATTTGTGGGACCTCCATGCATGCTTTCTAACCTGTCTTCGAAGAAATCCTGTCGTAAATTACTTGGTGTGGAATTTCTTGAAATTACCTTCCACCATAGAGGACCTTAGAGTTCTAAACCATCGAAATACTTCACACCCGTAGTATTCAAAGGACTTGGGGTAATATGTCCTGACAGTAGTCTTAGTAGAAAACTCCGAAGGTGTAGCTTGAAAAAGTTCCCACACAATCTGCAAAGGTAAAGGTTAAACAAGCTTCCTATGAATCCTAAGCAGCAAAACCATAGATGAGCTGGAGATGAACTTCTCATCATAATTAGAGATGCCATCTAAAAATTCTGCAATTCTCACTGTTTCAGTTGGAAAAGCTTTTGAATTTTCACATCAATCTAAGATTGCTCCAAGAAACTCCAGCTTCAGACTCGGGAAGCGGTTAGAAAGTCCTTTAAGGTTAGTCATGGAACCCAGTTCTTCACCATCTTTATAACCATTGTTAACTAGCAGACTCTACTTGTTTGGTGCTACAATCAAGCAGTCGTCGAAATAGGCGAATATCTGGATACCCCCTCCTCAGATGTTATGCAGCACTGTTTCTACTAATTCTTGAAAAGGTAAGGGGAGATTAGAAAGACCCGACTGATGTCATAACTCTAAACTGGTAAGACTGTTGTCGAATTGAACGAGCCCATAGGTTTATGACGTTGTGCCGAACCAGCCCTAATACAACGCCTAGATAACAGCTGAATGAGTTTTCATTTTTGAATTCTCCGGACGAATAACTCTGTACAGGGAGTGTAAGTTGAAGAATAGAGATCTCCTGTTTCCTTCGGATCGAGGAAGAGTAGAACCTTCTATAGATTTATAATTGGAAAAGATTTCCTTTTTTCCTAAATACTCCTTCACTTCATTCTAGAATCAATAGGCCTTGATTTTCTCTTATGGGCATAGTAGTAAACAAAATCTGACTTTCATCGTCGGAGACGAGTGGTAAACTCTGAATGGTAACCTTCTGAGAACGTCTGCAGAACACGATGATCTTAGATATCGACCGCACGCCGGGAAGAAAGGGCTTTAGACGCCCCCTGGGGTCCTCGGTAGTAGGAATCAAGTTGACCCTTCCACCTTCCTCAATTACTCGTGCCACATCAGACGCCTCTAATACTGGAGTAGAAGGAAACTTCATACTGTCTGGAGCCTCTCTAGTTGAATTTGCTGCCTTAATAGTCGTACATCGACTTCCGAACAACCTCTGTTTCCTCTGTTGGCAGGTATATGTAAAAGTTGGAGCCCTTCTCTGGTAGCCCTAACAAAAGGTTTAAGTCTGAAGAAACCTTCGACTCCAGTTGTTTATTTCTTGACAGCTTGATCTACAGCTTGACACATCCATCCTTTCCTGAGAAGCTAAGCTAGACTCACTGACCTCCAAAGAGAATCCTATCTCACACAGAATCAAGAGAAAACCTCTTTTGCTGTAAGGTTCAAAGCATCAACAATCATTCTATCTTCCGAGAGCAAACTTGGAAAAGGCTCTGCAGGAACTTGATTAAGATCTGTCATGGAAAACCAACATCTCTCAATAGCTTCTTAGCCGCTTCACAGAGGCTCCAACGAAAAACCTTGGGGGGGCCTCATAAGATTAGCTTTATTAGACAGTAAGGCGTACACTCGAATGTACTCAAACCATCACAAACATGCATCTGTACCAAAGTCCGAAGATTCCCATCTTACTTCAATTCAATGATCTACTCCATCTCACTCCATAGTTACTAATGAAGAAACCAATCTTCAACTCCAGCTTTATGGGCTGTCCTGCTTGCATTTACCCCCATGGCTATTCCATAGCTACGAGAAGAACCATCTTCAACCCCAGCTGATGGGCATTGACTCGGCTAACGTAAAGTCTTTTCATCAGACCTTCATCCAATCCCAGCAAAGAGTGGGAACCAAGGAACTTTGAAGAACTCAAATCTTCCTCACATGTATGGAAGACTCAGGATCCATCTGAGAAGGGGAGTCTTTTGGTAACTTTCCCAAATATACTTCGAACTCATCTATATTCCGTCTAGCTCAGCACAGGACTAGAGCTTCAACCAACTGTTTTTCATGTATTTTACAGCTGAAGCAAAAATGTAGACTAAGTATCTTTTGAAGATTTCTAATCACATTTCAAAAACCTCGATGAACCAAAAACGCCGACGACAGGACTCAGAACATTAGACTCGGTACGTTTTCAAGAAAGAGCCGACAGCTACGAATAAGGCGCACCCACAAATCTGGGAAATCTTCACAGTTTTTGGTATTCTCTATCAAATCAGAATCTTACCCAACTTTCACCAGGGCCGCTCTTAACTGGTAGTACTGTACTTCTTCGATAGAGTGCAAAGAGTGGAGTACATTGACCAATAGTGGTTGAGTAGTCTCATAAATCTCAGCTTGAACTGCAATCGAAGAGGAGCTGTCCCTGAGGTAGGCCTTTCATATTTGATGAATCATAAGAAATGATTCATGAGACGAATAAACCACTCCCGGATAGGTTACTTCTAAAGATATCGTCATACATAAACTTTAAGTTTCCGCTCAAAATCCTGTAGGCAGACATAACTTTAAACCTTAACCGCAAGCTATCAGATTTCTTAACATACATTGAAATCATCATCATCATCTCATCTTACTTTTGATTTCGAAAAATCATAGACATCATTCAACTTGAACTCTTATAAAAGAAGTCCTACAAGAGGCGATGTCATTGTTGCCAGAGTAACGTTCCCGTCGGAGTATAAACTGCCTTCTAATAACATAATCGGATCTGGATCTTTAGTAAAGATTATGAAAAAGATCTCACTAGGTCTTGATCCCGAAATATCCCTCCTGATCATATAACTTGGATCCCTGACGTGAAGAACTATCCGAAGACCTCTAATTTTTCATAATATGGGCTAGAGATCTTGATGTCTTTTCGTGCTACTCGAATGAAACCCGCTAGGCGGAGTGGAGAAAGAGTTCTTAACGATAGAGCTATCTCTTTACGGAGAACGCCAACTACTATCACATGAATATCTCTCCGATACTGCATACTAAACTACAACCCTGGAAGTCGATGCGTCGTCTAGAAGAAACAGAACACGGAATTTTCACCTTTCTGGTACGAGGTGAGTGAACGGGAGAGGAGGAACATTTCCGAAAGCACGCCCGACTGCTAGACGCTTGACTAACTGGTAGGAAGACGAGAATGACGTTTAAAGATGGTAGACAACGGCGCCCCGATGGTTGACTCGATGACGAACGGTTGGTTGTCTACGGAGGAAAGGTCGAAGGGTTTCATCTGGAGAACAACTGGGACGGCCGACGGTAAGCTCGAAGGAAGAACGGTAGAAGCACTTTCAACAGAATAACCACGGTACCAGCCCGGCGATCGGGTAGGCAGACTGACAGGCTGACTGCAAACAACTGTACTCCTGAAAGAGGCGGAGTAAGAATATTCCCTTCTTGATAAACAACCTACTGCAATCAACAACTCTAACGTTCCTCCTGCCGTGAGGCAAAACTCTGACTCGGTTTGAAGAATATCTAACCTCCACTATCTCCGTAGAAAGACTCATTTTCTTGTATACTACTCATACACGTCATTAAATTAACAGTAACACTGGCGGTTCTTGGCCAGTAGAACCGAGTTAAACCACGGGACATGAAGCACGGTCGTCAGTAGTAACCTACTCTATAAATCATTACACTCATTAATATTTAATATAAACACACAATCATCACAACAATGCTATCCGAGCCCAGACACGAAAAGCCTCCGGTCTTACGGGTAACCACCGGTACCGTTGTCCAATTCTCCTATCAAGATAACTAGTTCTTAACAATTGCCCGATGGCTCTCATTGACTGCTTACCATGCTACCACTGTTCTTAACTCGACCTATAATCATATCATCACCACGGAATGCCCGTTGAGAACGGCTTATTAATCTATTACTCTACGGAATAGGTGACAGCCCGACTGCTCACGTATTTAGAATCATCATCGGACCGAGGCCAAAAGTATCTCAAAGTTGAATTCATTGATTCGCAGCTGGAAAACTCAAGTGTAGATGATAGCCGTGAGGCCGTCCGTTCTACCGGTAACCAACCAGTACAATAAAGCCATGTTTTATGACTTTTAACTTTAAAGAGGCGGCACCGTCGACTACTCAACCGTTGATAATCGTCCATTCACTATTAAGGGAAAGGAGGTATAGATTAGGCCATCGAAGTAGATCACTTAATAATTCCACTCTGATTCACTCAATCATAGGCCCTTGATCTTCATAAGAAGATAGTTGGCTGGGCGAACTTGCCCTATTAACTGTTATGTAGCCTCTGCAACCACGGTAGTAGTATCGCCTGGAGACTCTAATCAAAGGTAGATCTTAATTGGTCTGGGATTGGTAGAACATATTTGGGTAAGTCTTCGCTGGTCTCGCTGACCCGAGGGAGAATTGCCCTGGACGGAGATGGAACTGTGTAGCCGTGGCCTTTAATCATCTTGTCTTTCTCTCCATATAACTCCAACTCGTCCAAATACTTCTGGTTTTCCAATTCTGACCATACTAGTGTTATTATCATCCAGGTCCTCTCTTGAACAATAACAGCCACTTCACAACACAGTTCATGAGGGTTCTTGTCTTGTCTTCGAAGGAACTCTTGCACTCAAACATCTTCGGAGTGGCAACGGTAGAGGACATCTTACTGCAACCTCAAAAGACCGAACAGCAGAGCGGATGTTATATACAAGTACTTAAACCCGTGCCGAGACCCTGGATTCACAAATGTAGAATAGGATAGGGCCAAGGAGACAGACGGACAGACAAGACAGACGCCCAGGTCACCCCCCCCCCCCAAATCTTGAGCAATTAGAGATTCATCGGCACGAGCTGGAAATACACTCAGAAAAACAGATGACATGTTTGCACAACCGGAGTCTATAACAAGGAGGGGCGAAGAGAAAATATAATTAATGCAAGGGCGCAGACACGAGACAGCGACATGTCCCCAACATGCCCTTGCGGTCAAATTGTGGACTTACAAAGGGGGTAGCTAAACCTGGCCAAGGATAAGCCGCACTTAATACCCGCAGAACGAGCGACACGAAAAACGCTGAGGCTCGCGGGGTTAACCATGTGAAGGGATAAATACATAATACTTAGATCAACAATCTTCCTGCATTCTGATCTTCCCGAATTCGATCTTCCTAATTCCTGATCTTCCGAATTCTGAACTTTCGAATTCTGATCCTCCGAAATTCTGATTCCTCCGAATTCCATCTTGAAAAAATCTTCACAAACATCATCAGCACGTCATCCACCAAAGTTCCGATGAAACAGTATTGGTACAAACCTCCTCCAATGCGATATATAAATATATGTCTCCCATAACTAGGCGATAATGGGGAAAAAATTATGTTAAATATCCCCATAAAAATTTCAACATTGTGCCCCGAAACTAGACAAAAACAAGAGCGAAGGATCTGGATGCCAGTGGCGATAGTGATGGGCGTACCGATTCTAGCGTGGGGGACCGCTACAGGCATGGGCGGCAAACCGAAATTTTTAATGTGTCATAAGGGGTGTCTTATGGCTTTTTGAGCCACAAAAACATCCTAGTTTGGATCATTTCGTAATGTCTAACATGGATAAATAGAACACCCCTGGTTAACCATTAAAGGCCCAATTTTTTTGTTTGTATCTTGGGATGGATGAAGGCTAAGATTTCAGGATGACAATGAATAAAATACGGTCTTTCCATCTAATATAAAAATTTGTACGACTTCTGTAAATCAAGGGGGGTCCCAAAGACTATCGAAACATGCCCTTTTAAATTATGAAATGTTATCATTCACTCTTTATGCACTAATATTCAATTTGTGTTATAACTACTGAGTTTTTAGACTTGGGTTGAGTGGCAAAAGCATTACATCTCTTTCCAAATGTATTTTTAGGCCGACTGATTGTGCGGCAAGAATCTATCACCAGTGGTGTTGTGTGCACATAACAGGCCAGAGAAAAAAAAATCTGATTCCAATGCTAATTACAAATTCGCTCTTTTTAAATATGGCACTTTTGAGCTTACCATTTGCCGGTATACTTCGTCCACCTAAACGAAGGAGTGATGTCATAAGCTCTATCGCGCATGTATTGGCATCAATCCAACTGCTTTTGTACATCTCAGATACCGCTGCGGCTTAGCGATTCGCACTTTAAGACTGCGTGAAAGCTATGACATCACTCCTAATTTCGGCCGGATGAAGTATAATATTAGTTTACATTACAATTCAAAGAAACCAAAAACCTGTGCACAAATCTCATATTTTGAATTGGTGGGGGCGCTCTTCCAAAAAAGTGGCTTTTTTTTGGCTCAGGGGAGGGGCGGCCAGAAATCCTAATTTCAGACGTCGCCATGGTTTAACACGTAAAATCGAAATCTTGACGAAAAATTCTGAATTTTTTTAAATGTTTTGTCCAGGAATAATTTCTTTTTCCAAAACTGTTGGAGTTTGAAGAATCAACTCCACTGGAAGGGGTATCCTCTATTTTTTGTATGCATAACGAACGAGGACGAGGTCGTATGTTGTGTCATAGGAACACCATGGCCGACCCACATCAAAAGCACCCAAATGGTTTGTTGGTGCCACTCAGTATTTCTGTAATTTTTTTCTTTTGACATTTATGGTGATTGCTATAATGAATGAGGCTTGGCCGCCACCAAGAGACACCGCGCCTGATTTTTGCTGTAAGGACCTACTTTCCTGACTGTGGTCCTCTCACGTGGTTCTGTGTACATATAGATGTCTGGAAGGAATTTGTTTGAGGATTTCTTCTCGCCTAGTCCACCATTCGTTGGCTAGCGCAGGCGACCCTCTGCATACCGTGCTGTTGAATGAGTTAAGGAATTCAAATTCTGCAATGCAATTACACACCATCAAAAGGTTTCATCAAAAGATGAAGCAAATTAAGCAGAGCCCCTGAATGAACAGCTGTTGAAAATTTTATTTATTATAGATATGTTACCTATGACGTCACTTGTGACATTCAGGACGCCCTCTGTTGTTTCTGCAGCAAAATATTTACAGTAGTTTCTGTGACAGACACATAAAATCTGGTTATAAATTACTTGCAGAATCTTTCTTGATCCTAAATTGGTCAAAATGCAGCTGGTAGAATTAGCTTTTATGCCTTGTATAAGAATGTTGGTATTATTAAATTCGAAACAAAAGTACAAGCAAAAAACAGAATTTCCCTATGCAAAGTATAGGTGCTTTTTGCCTGCCCGTTTCCTCTCTTACACCAACAGGTGGCGCCATAAACATAACAAATGTCCACATCATTATAAAAAACCAGAATAAAACCAAAATATCAATCGCAACAACAAGTTGTTGACTAACTGATTTAATATATTTTCCACTTGCACAACCTTCTGTGCATATTTAATGAACGTCATTTTGATATTGGGTTGCCAAAATTGTGTTGCACTGCTGAAATTGTTTCTACATACATATGAGACAAGTGCATACATCTGCCATCATTTAGAACCGGGCCAACATCAGAATGCATATGCCATGAACACCTCATCACGAAGGCTTTGTGATCACTTTAAGGCCTCTAGTGAGTACACAGGGGTAAGTCTCCTGAAGTCACTGTTTTAGTTTTTGGAAGCTGCAGGAAGATCTTCATGGGCCCCGGAAATATTTCAGGACGTTTCGGGCAAATTATTTAAGATTTGTTAGAAAATTTCAGAAATAGGGATATCCCTATTTTTTTTGCAATTTATAAAGTTCAAAATAGGGATGATTCCTATAAAACACTGTATGTTGGCAAGTATGAATTTGTATGGGGTTATCCAGCTGGTATGGTTATCAAATTTCCTTGCCCCAAGCACAGTAACCAATGAATACGTTACAAATCCCAGCACCAGAGATGTAATCAAGGAGCAGTCCCATTTCCTGTAAATCCAAAATTTGAACCACGTGAATGCCCAAATGTTTAGCGTAGCATCCGTGGAACTCAAGGAATTTTTTTCTGTACGTATTTTAAAGTACAATACCCCGTCTACAAAAATAATTGGTACTTAAAACTTGTGGTTTTTGATGTAGGTTATACCCAATGACGTAACTATAACCCAGACCCGAAGATTCTCCCGAAACGGCGTTTAAACCAAAATCTAGGTGCCCAAAAGTTTATAATGAGTCCATGACGCACTTCATTAACATAGTTTTGGGCCCCACCATATTTGGTTTACGTATCGTCCGTATTTGGAAATCCTTATGCATATTTTATGAGAGCCAACACGCGGTATTTTATACGTTCCTACACTTATGAGTGGAATAACAACCACAACAACTTAATGCCACATGCTATCATCAGCGTACTCAAATATCTCTTTTCCTAAGCAAAATTAACAGGGGTCATCGGGAGACGTTTTGTGTGCATTGGGATGCAGGAATCTTTTTTAGCAGCATAGTTTCTTCAATCGATTGTTTTCGCATAATTATTGCAGAAAATCGGCCGATCAGACAATGGGAACACTGGGGAATGCAACACTGGTAACATATGGCGTGACGCACAGATTTTCATATGCATGTGCTTGCGCCTCACAGTGGACGACCGCGTATCTTACGCATCAACAACACACGGGGCGCGCCCCCCTGTGTGTGAGAGAAAACTGTTACGGGAACGGTTTGGGCTATTCCATAATACTATACACTCGATTCTCCTCTTGGTTTTTATAGTCCAGCTCTATGATTTATACCTTTACATGACACTTGATCTCAGAAATTGAAAAAAAAATTAAAAATGTAACATTTTCTCGGAATTTTTTTTTTTTGGCCCCAAATCCGGAAATATCCGGAAATTTCTGTTAATTTACATCTCTGAGCACTAATATATATGCACAGAATTTAGGACCTGTACTGGAGCATTCCATCCTTTTTCATTTCAAAAAGACACCAACAACAAGAGCATTGGGTCACAGTGCATTCCAGTATTTGGGGTCCTCTGTGCCGACGCTTAGGATTTTTTGTAGCTGTAAGAAATCACCACTTGAGGTCCTGTGATAGCTATGATGGATGTACTCAAAGTAGGCTTTAGCTTTGCCCAGAGGTTATATTGGAGTCCATCCCACAATGCAACTTGGGGAAATCTCACACATAGGTCAAGTGATTGCAAAAAATCCTATTGTGTTTCACAATCCAAATTGGTAAACTTCACGACCTCAAGTGATATACAATAGTTTCAGGTCCATGCTTGTACCAAGAGGTGCACATGTAAAACAGAATTACTTTACTCCAGATAACCAAATCTAATATTTTTGGTCTATTAGGTGATGAACAGTATAATCATACAAAAACCCTGCCTTTTTACACTGATTTAGCCCCACAAAGCACTAGTATTTTGGCAAGTTTTAGCATGAAATGCTTGTACTTTGTAGACACTATCCCTTACTGACATGTGTTTAGTACAGTATGGTATAGTCATGTTGCAATGCAATTATGGGATTGATTCAAAACAACCCTCAGAGTTTTGCCCGACAGACTCTTTAATTGTTAAACAAGGCAACTCGTATTTACGCGATGCGTAAATATGTCCCCGCCGAATGTTGCGATCACTAACATGCGATTAAATGCAACCGCAACACCCCACCGCCACCCCGTCCCCCACACCCCGCAAGACCATACCCCTCCCCAACAACCCCAACAACCCCTCACCCCCTCCCCACACCCCCCAACACTCCTACCCCAACACCCCACAACCACTCCTAACCCCCCGTCCCCAACACCCCACAAAACACTCCTACCCCCCCTTCCCACCCCCCCCATTTCACCCCCCACAACCCCTCCCCAACACCACTCACTACCCAACACACCCCTCAATCCCCACCCCTCCCCACCACCCTAACACCCCACCCCTCCCCTATGGCATAGTAATATCATGTAGCGAAGGAATTTTGCCTATCCCGTGTACCGTTTCAGTGATACAGCAATTTACGCATATTTAATTAGCTCATTTGCATAGCCTAACACATAAGTTACGTTTTTCAAATTGCAAAAAAAGATGTGCCCCATGATGGCTTTCATATAGCGCAGGAATTTTGAGTATCTGATTAACCATTTCAAAAAATAGGCAATTACGCTGATTCTTGC
>JAMKCH010050849.1:0-10191 GCA_023653785.1 Ophioderma brevispina
GGAATAAAAATTATTGCAAGTCCCGTAAAGATGACCGATCCCATCTTTTATCAAAGATTTTTTAATGTTTCAAGCCTTGCCTCTTCAAAGTATCCAATAAAATTTAAAACCGACGTCTAAAAGACCCCTTCCATCTTCAAATCAATCACTTTATAAACCTTTATGAACATACTTTGGTTGGATAAAAACTAATCGTGTCATGGTCAGACACACTACTGTGATTGACAGGGAATGACATTGAAACGTAATAGACAGACTGTGACCGCCACCCTTGCGTAGCCGCTGGCGGGCTTTTTCTGTGGGGGCTATGTCGTCGGAGGTGATGATGTCATCCTAATCATCGTCATCGTAGTCAGCAGCAGCGCAGCAGAGCGTTAGCAGCAGCATTTAGTAGCAGCAGCATTAGTAGTAGTAGTGTCGTCGTATAGTAGTAGTTGGAAACTAGTAGTAGTAGTAGGAGTAGTATAGTTCATGCAGATGGTGAAAGTATGGCCATTTGGTAAAAAGTACCAAATTTGGCACAGAGGTAGCTATTGATATCTAAACAAATATGGTCTAGGGGCCAAATTAACTTCCTTCCAATATGGCCGCCATTTTCAAAATGGCCGCCACCCTATAAAAAGGCATTGTTTAATTATGCAATAGGTGGTTGCAAACTTTATTAGATGCTCAGATAAGGACTTTGTTTAACTTTTAAATCATATTTCTGTTATTTCACCAAAATCGTAGTGTTATTCAAAATGGCGGTAACACATGGGGCCTAAAAAATCAAGATGGCTGCCGCTCACATGAAAAAGCTGCATATTGTAGTTACAGTGCAAACCATGGGTTTTTCGTTGATTTTCTAAGACTTTGGGGCCCTCAACATATATCCAAACATAATGTTATTGTTGGAAAATGCCAATGTCATGAATATCAAAATGGCGCCATATTCAAAATGGCTGCAATTACAAAAGGCAGCTACTGTAACCTTGATTGTAAACGGTATAGTATTGATATATGTGTTCGTGGTACAAATGAGTAGATTTTTAATAACATTTCTACAAAATTAATTGGTGTCTTGGTATGTAAACATTTTATTTTTTGTCTGTGTGTATCATATAAACAATATGGCTGCCATGTTAAATGGTGGGCCACTATAAAATGTAATAAATAATCTTAAGTGTACCTGCTGATTTTCTGACAAGGTTTGTACATCACAGGTCCTATTCCATTCTAACCAGGTAAATCTTTAGGTGGCGCATGGTGCTGCAATGTGTAAGTTCTAAAGACTGTTATCATATTCACATTAGCTGCTTAATGTCACTTGTTGTAATTTATACGCCCAAATGGACCAAAATACCAGAGAAAATGGATGTGATCAGTGAGGCATTACTGTTAAAATTATGTATTTTGATGTTTAAAGTCAGTCATTACTCTTCATATTTTCATTTTGTTCATTTATGATTAACTGTGAACCTCCATGATATATTGTATGCATGATCCCTCATAGTTTAGACCTCTAGTTGTGGTAATTGTTCTGTCAGCGGATGATGGTGTAATAAACCAGATATAACACTATAACTATCTATCTCATAAACTCATGAAGACGGCAGGGTTCTTTTACTTTAGGCAAGCCAAGCTGACTGCTCAAGGATACCAAAGGGTCATGCTTGCATAATGTGGACACGACGTTGTGATTTTCTGATAGCCTGTTCAGGCAGTCCAAACATCACTGAACTCTGGCTGGCATTTTGTTACCCGGAAGGAATCGCAGATTCACCCCAGAACATACTAGTGCCCAGACCCTAGGGACCAGAGAACTCTTTGTCTATGCCTGATGTTTCACACCTTCACCGGTTGCACAAAGGAAGAACACCGCATGGGAAGCAAGCAAAAATCTTCCCTGATGTGGTTAAAACTTTTGCAAACCTTGAAGCAACTCCTCTTAAGAAGATACTTGAAAGAACTAATGCAACATGGAAGATTTGTGACCTCATGAACAACAATAACAAGATCCACTGAGCTTCATTCCACTACCTCAGGATGACACTGTATCAACACTAAACGAGAGCAGCATATCGGCGGGAAATTGCTGGGGACAAGCATTGCTACGAGGAAGCTCCAGAGATACCAGATCCAGCTGACTGCGGTCGGAAAATTGCAGCTTTACAGTCCTGTATGGACAAACTTTCCAGAGGCATCAAAAGCATACTAAGCCAGGTCAAAAAATGCTTGAAGTGTGGCTGTAATGTAAAAGAAGATGTTTGTGGGTAACAATGTCTGGCTGCTTCACTGGAATTCTGCAGGGTCTTGCTATGCATGTTGCTCCAACATTGGGCAGACACTGAATTGGCAAGGTCCTTGTATATAGGTGCATGTTGCGCAAAACAGTGGGGCAGACCAAGAGAGTTCCATGGTCTGTGGGTGCTGTTCTACAATTACAGGTAGGGTCCTGATCTGCGTCGGTAGCCCCTTCTGCAAGGAACCTTGGATTATCCGATTCTGTTTCTGAATCTGTTGAGACATCGCCATCAGGCCATGAGGAGTAAGCTCCAGGTGGGTATGCTAATCAGGTTCAATACCAAGACGTTACTTTTCTTTCCACAAGGCGACTCTCTTAAACTCTGCACATTGAGTGCACAGAGCAAGTGCTCTCGATCTTAGGGTATGTGGGCCACCCCATCTTGTGCCAGTGAGTTTGTTCAGAGTTATTGCGTGAAACATGATTTACTCTTCTTTTAAATGATGTGGGTCTTAGAGAGAGTGCGGTCCAAAGGTAACTTCTAGGTAGACAGAATTATCACAGTGCTCTAGGAGTTCCAGGGACCAGGTTAATTTAAGCTGAGGTTTGGCCTCACGGTTGCGGAAGACACAATGGTGAGGAAAGTAGTAATATCGGTCTTGTATGGATTTTGCACACGGCGCTTAACCAACTGAGCTATCAAGACTGGGTGGTAGAGGAGCGATATTAGAGGAGCGATAGATATCATATATTGGTGTTTCGAAAGGTGTCAATTGCTTTCCAGCGTGCTAGTAATACAGAGGTCGCCGGTTTGAATTCGGCCAGGAGCACATGTTTTTTTTTCAACACTTGTGTGCGCTAGGCGATATCCAGGGAAAGACAAAAAAAATTCCTCCTTGGTTACCCTGGCAGAACTACCGTAGTTTAAATGTAAAAACAATATAAAGGTATATATAAATATACCGTTCTGATGATTCCGCTAGTAGAAATTAGATTATGATCTTGATAGTTCAGTGGTCAGAGCGGCCTGATATGCTAGTAATATGGAGGTGGCCAGTTTGAATCCGGCCAGGCGCTATCTCCAGAGAAGAAAGATCAAAATTATCATCCTTGTCTAACTGGAGAACTAAGTAGTTAAAATTGCAACATGGTTGGTGGGTTTGTTGTAACATTTGTCTGCTGTGGCTGTTTGTGAGGATACCTCGCTCGAAGTTTTCGGATGGTAGATCATTTTTTCTGCTGTTAGGGGTCATATCGGTGGATTAAATTAAGGTGTGCCTGGTTTTGATCCTTTCTTCTGACACTTCCTCACCTTAGCAGTTGTGTAACTGAGAAAGGATCGGCTTCCAACATGGTGGAATACCCTTGATATCTTTTAGCACATTCCTTGGAAGGGCCTGTATGTTCCGTCCTACAGCATCTTGGTATGGAATCTCCGGGCAGGGTTATCACTAGTTGGGCAAATTTGTCATAGTTAGGCGTTTTGGAGCAACTTCTTCACGTTCCTGTAGTTAGAGTGCCGCTTGAAAGGCATGTTGTATGGTCTTACTGACTGCAGCAGTGACTTAGAGTTAGATAGAACAGGATCAGACACTCTTGTACACCACAGGTTAGAGATGTTTTGCAACACGAGCTATATACATCAGGATTGTAACCTCATCTTCCAATGGGCACTAATAAAATGATAGCGGCAGGTTAGGGTCGTGAAATGGTGATGTAGAAGTGAGGCTAACCATACTTCCACAGCTTGTCCGTCTTTATGCTCATTTTTGTTTGTAGCCCCATGGGTTCTATGGCTGTTGAAATCGCCAATTAAGAAATGAGGTTTAGGGAATTCCGAAATTGAATTGAGGGTGCCTTAAATCTACTGATGGAGGTTTGTAGGAGGTTTGGTAGACTGATAACTATGACAGGAGCCGAGGCTCAATGGTGAGGACTTTGATGTGTCAGCAGATATTGAGTGTTGTTGTGAGTTTACAACGGGGTACGGTTTTCACACCTAGAGCACGTCAAAACTGTCGATGTGGTATCCCGATGGCAAGGAATTTCATGGGAAAATATTAGTAAGAATTTGCTACCCATTAAGGCTACCAAAGTCCTTCTGCAGAGTCAACTCCTCTTTGGGTGGTGGCAATTTGGCCATATTTTGAATTTGCCGGATAATAGGATTAGGTTCCCCTGAAATACCAACACATACAAGATTTGTTAAAAGCGCCTATTCATAAAGTTATGCGTATATGAACATACTATCAAAGGCATGTAAAAAAGGGGGAAAGGTATTACCAAGCCAAAGAAAAGGAAATTTGGAATTACAGAAGGGATTTGAGATGTTTTTTAAAAATACTCAGTGAGGGTGCCTCCCTGATATCATGAGGTAATGAATTCCAAATACATGGGCCGTATGTTGTAAAAGCATTGTCGCCAATAGATCACCTTGTGAAAGGGATTTTTCGTCTTGTAGTATCAGCAGCAGACCGAAGTTGCAAATGGAACTGATGAAGTATATACTTGTGAATGCGTATTTTACAGGATATGCCGGGAAACCATTATACATTTGGTAGATGATTGTGCATAAACTTGAAGTTAACCTTTCTCCCTAACTGCCACCAGTGGATATCGGCAAGAAAAGGTAATGTGTTCGTTGCGATTCAAGGCCATAATGAGACGAACTGCCTTGTTCTCAATACGTTGGAGTTTGGAGAAATTGCTATTTGTAATGCAGAAAAATGGAGAGAGTTACCATCAAGGGGGTAAACCCATTCAAAACCAGGTCGCCCGGCGGCGCTGACAGTTTTGAATATTGCACGAATAATTATTAGTTTGGGTGCTTGTCTACACACATAATGTCATTCGAATACAACAATCCGGCAAAAATCAGTATTGTATGTTGGTGCGAATTGGGTGGTTAAATTTTGTCCTCCCCAGGGCCACACAACTAATGAAATGACAACGTCAGTCGTCTTGATTTAAATAACCGCCTCAATGAGTACATCTTTTCACCTAGCGCGCCTTATGAAAAAAGAGTAGCTGAGCACAATGATCCAGGTCACTATTATTACACTGGCCACCTCTAACACATACTCAAGTTGTATCACTACCGATTACTGTGATGAAATGCGGCACCCACAGTATGTGGGAAGAAGCTGAGGCAGCCATTGCTTTCTTATTGTTGGTACTCTCTGTTTTCTTTGTGGTCGGCAAAACATGCGAGACGATGAATTTCTAAAGATGACGTACGTTTGCCTCTCTATCTATATAGACCCGCTTGGTTACCATAGTCAAGACGGGGTAGTATCAAGGCCCGGATAATGTGATGACATGTCTAGAACTCTGAGCATTCATAGATAATGTAGAATCCAAATGTACACCAAGATTACGAACAGTGTTTGTGGATTTAATGATAGCATTATCAACTTTAAGAGCAAGAGATGGGAACAAATTGATGTTGTTAGATGAACCAAATATGATCCAATTCTCTCTTATCCATGTTTAAGTTGATTTGGCTGCCATCCAATTCAAACGATATTAGTTAAACAAATCACTAGGCTTAGAGCACGGGGTAATCAAGCTTTTCATTGTGTAACTGTGTCCTGTGCCTGTGATTTTTTGGACCGATTGCTTGGCAAATGAATCAAATCTCACACCACTCGGATGTACATTTTACCATGCTGTGTATACCACAGAGCCAACAATACCAAATCAATAGGTATGTTATTTTTATGAAAAAAAAACACATTCAAGTAGCACTGAGGAATCACACATGCCCGTAGTGATCTTCTAAATAGTGTGCCATTCGAGGTTGGCAGCCATCTTGGCAAAATTATAATGAAGAAGCAATTATAACAACAGACCTTAATTTGTTCCCTCTTAAGTTGATGTGACATTCCTTCCTTTAGGGAGTTATATCAAGCTTTAGAAACGTTCTTTCTTATAATCAAAGGATAAGCTTACGCGACATAATGGTAATAAAAAATAATGCAGACATAATGAAAGGTACCCTTACTGAAATCACTTGCACAAGTTTGAAACAATTTGTATGTTTACATTCTGTAAAACGTAAAAACAGAAGAGTTCCCGAGGGGGAGTGGCAGTTCGTGGCAAATTGGAACAGAAAACCAAGGTCCGTTTCACATCCCTGACAGAATTTCCGGTGTATCTTCATGTTTTGTGTCACAATCAAAATCATGCAGACTAGGATTCAGCTTGACTTTATGCTTGGTAGAAAGATATTGAGCTGGCAAGTGAAAGTGATTAGCCCGGATACCACATAATACAATAGCACGTGGTCTATGAGCTGATGACAGCATGTTTTTCAAGTTAGTAATTCTGGCAGTAATTTTAGCATCCTTTCCAGAAATTGCCCACAACTGCCACCTCCCCCTCTGGATTTTTTCCTGTTTTTACTGTTTTTACAGAATGGTAAACATCCAAATTGTTTTTCAAACTTGTGGAGTGATTCAGTAATGGTCCTTTTCATTATTCTGGATATTTTTTATGCCAATTATGTCGCTTTTAAGTGGCAAATTAGCCTTCATTTTGGATTTTCTCCTCCATTTTGGATTCAAGTGTTTATTTTTGTGTGTATTCTTAAGGTGATGTTATTCTATCTTTAATGCACATTGTTGAATAACAACCTTAGGAATCATAACAAAATCAAGAAAAACATTCATTTCTTGATAATCAAATGATCTGCTTCAAATTTACGCGCCATTTTGTATTTTCTGCCATTTTGGATCATTTTTGACAGCAAAATTACCAGTGGAGTCATACATCGGGGTATTTCTGTTCTAAATGGCACGAAACACATCAAATTGAGTAATTTATCATATAATAACCATAGACAGCACGTACAAAACCTGACATTTTAACAGTGGCGCCATTTTGATTTGGCGGCATTTGGCAGGAAATTAAGTTGGCCCCTAGACCAGATGTATTCAGCATATCCAGAGTCTACATCTGTGCCAAATTTGGTACTTTCACCCAAATGCACAATAGGTTTTATATCCTTGCACCATTCTGCATGACTATATCTGTATCCACATTGATCCAGTGATTGAAAGCTAGGAGGGGGAACCTTAATTTTTTGTAAGTTATAAGGGGGGAACCTGAAATACATATGGAAAAAGAATGGGGAATCTGAACAAATCAGGTGGAATGGAACCTAAATACAAATTGTTACATACAGTCCAACTAAAATGTAAGTTTGTTTGCAGTAAGTAGCTCAAAAACCACAATGCAACTGCAGCGTTTGTTATTGTTTTATTTCAGATCATACCAAACGTTAAGTCAACTAGTTGTCAATCATGTTTTTTCTGGCTATTTAGTAATTTATACAACCAAAAAGATTGATTTGGGATCACCTGTATTAAAAATAAAAATATCTCTTGCATTTTCCCCCAAAAGCAATTTTTCTGAATTCCATTAAACAATAAACAAAACAAAATGAATGAAATGGCTCCAGAATTAAGGTTACTATTTGAAACCAATTTGTTTTTTGTTTATTTTTTGTTTTTTGTTTTCGCCTAAACATCACTCTAGTCATGCTAGTAAAACTTAAAAATACTATTCTTTTTCACTATACAAAAATCTGTCTCCTCCAAATAAAGGACTAAGCAATATCATATCTTCAATGAATTATTGTTTTGTTAAGGTCTTTATGAACCAATGACTTCATATTTTCATGAGGTCTGCACAAAACATTTGAATGAGTGCCATTGAAGTCCTGGCTTATGTGATTTCATAGCGCAGTGATAATAATAATTGCAGCAGTTTATATAGGCTCTTTTCACTTGTATCAAAGCGCTTCATTATTACCGCTACCCTTTAGAATACGTCAGCTGCCATACATACCCAGGGCATACTCATACCTTTGGGGGCGGCGCTCAATGGACAATATCCCTAGCCGCTCCCCATTTATGACTGGGTGGAGAGAGGCAATCGAGATAAAGTGTCTTGCCCAAGTACACAACGAGTTGGCAACAGTTGGACTCGAACCCACCGACCCCTTCGTTATCACGAAGCGAATGCTGGATATCCACTGGACCACACGCGCTCTTAGTTTATGGTAGGGGGTCAAGTGGCTAATAAATCCGGTTAGTTGCGTAACCTACCAAATAGACAAGACCAATCGACCCAATGGGACCACCATAGTTTAACGGAATTTGCGGTGGGTAGGTACGATGGTCACAGTCGACCAACTCTACTCTCCCGCTATGGCAAATCACATGCAGATTAAATAAAATATCCCTATCAATTGCGGTATAATTGTTCGCGTATCTATACATTATCAGTGCGGAATATCAGACCAATCCTGTTCCTGTAAGTGTCGAAATAGAACTGCAATACAGCAATCACCAATATCATTACTAAAGTGTTTCCTGTTTATGCGTGATTACCTCTTGTATGGGGAGTAGTACTTTTTGATATTTGGGCATTCATACCAAAATTCCTGACAAGTCACATCAAGGCCGATTACACTTTTATTTACACACACAGCGCACCCTACAAACCCACCGGTGCGAGCTAACGCAAACACGTGTTTACATATCGTATTCTGCAGCTACGGGCAGACCTTGCTAAAGGCTCACGTGAAAAATGGCAAAAAATGCACGATGTATGATGACGTGCCTGTCACGTACCCTCTGCCATGCATCTGGCCACATGTAGCATTACCACGTTACAGGTATTTTTAACCCATTTTTATGCCTACACGGGAAGGCAGTGGGAGGGAATGCACTGGGTTTCAGGTTGGGTTGTTTTATTTTTTACATCCTTTTAAAATTATAAATTTAATATAAAGCATAGGATATTTTAACTAAAATAGTGTTGAGAAATGAGAAGTCAAAATGGCCTGCAATGAGTCCATGATCACACCTAGGTTAGAATCAGGATAGTCATGATAGTAATAAAGTCTATAAGATGACCATTCACAATGTCAACAATTTATTCACAAACCTAAGCAGCTCAACAAAGTATCGAGGACTTTGGGTAGGTAAGTACGCATACCGGAATTATTAACTCGTTTTCCGCTTAGCATGCACTCAATACCACCAATCGCAACCCTGTAATGCAACATAAAGAGACACGAGGAGATTTCAATTGAGGAGGGATACAAAATCTCTAAATGATTGGCTTGTAGATAACTACCCGAGAATGTTTGAAAAGGTGTTATGAACAAACAAACGGAAAAGAAAATCAAAAACATTCATTTGAACTTGGGTTTTCTGTCTAATCAGCACCATAGAGAAGCATACTAAATCTTTTTTACATGAAGAAGGGCTTGGGCTTATTCACTTCAGTTGCAATTTAATAAGCATTCTAAATTGTAACCAAAAAGTTTTGAAAAAATTACAAATTTACAAAGGGACTTACATGCAGGCTAATTGTAATTATCTGAAGGAGTCAGGAGGGTAGACAAGACCACTCATGCAGTTATTTCATGTTATAGACCCTCAGAATGAATATATCTTCCCTTCAAGCGGTTAATAATGGGAACAGTCCAACCACATATTCTCGGGTGCGCCTACCATATCCCCCGTCTTATGCAATCGCAGACCCGAGGATGGAGCAGAAGGCCAGACTGGCACTGGGAGGGCTGAGATCACGACCAGCCTACATAAATCCCCAGTGCAAAACAAATGAAGCAGGGGGTTACAATGCTGTCTACCTCCGGACTCCTTAAGGATAATTCAATTATCCTGCTAGGTAGTTCCCTTTGTATAAATTTGTAATTATCTTACACTCGTCCGTGTAGGAACCACAAGACGACGAATGAAGAGTTTTAAAGGTCTCCCAGTATGGCCTCTGTAAACGATTCCTGCAAGACAGGTCTTTATAGAAGAAGGAGGAAAGTCGTAGGCGTAGCCCAATCGCATCGTCTAAGAATATCTGGAATAGACACACCTCTTTGATATGCCTGTGAAGAAGCCGCAGATCGTGTGGAATGTGGCTTCTTCACAACACCGAAC
>JAMKCH010050850.1:0-19771 GCA_023653785.1 Ophioderma brevispina
AATGTGTTTTATCCCCCAAATACATTTGAATCAAGAAAAAATGACAAAAGTCTGAAAAAGTTCAGGGGCATGCTCTTGAAAACAGCAAAAAAAGCTTTAGATTAGAGTTATTCATCCATTCCAATGACCATTATTACTTAAAGTGAAGAAAAAGGAAGATGGTGCTAGTTGCACTTTGTTATAGGGCTGTAAGTGACGTATATACATGCCTTCTATCCTTCATAAGCTACAGAGAGGTTACATGAGGCAGCCCTTAATAACCATACCCAAATACCAGTAGCTTATGCTACTGAGATGGTTATATAACTGTCTTCACACAAAGCAGAATCTGGAATACCAACACAATGTACCATGACCGCGCTATTTCTATCATGAGCAAGCTAGCAAGCGCTATGAGCTAATAAAATCACACTTCCATGGCACAGTTCAATAGCTTCATTCACAGGTATTGAACAAATAATACTTGTATTTTAGTATGATTTATGATACCCAGGATATGCAAGGTCAGCTGTCGATAACATGTGCCCATTAAAGGTTTGAAACTAGCCCTTGGTAGATTAGCCTACCTTACCTCAAGTGATGTGGCATGGTAGGTTATGTAATATGTTGTTGTTGTGATGGCAATTCCTTTAGTGTTCAGGCCCCCAGAAACAAAAAATGCAAAAAATGAGGCCTTTCCCCCCAGAACCAGAAAATGCCACTCATATATATATGTAATAAATCTAATACGCACATCCTTGCAAAGCGGTTATCTGGATCTTGGGGGGGAAAGGGTTTCTATTTTGAAATTTCAGTACCCATTGAAGCTGTATTATAAATTACATAAAACCGTCGTTTAGGGAAATTTATGTTAAAGTGGGATTTTTTGAAACTGGTTAGTATAAAAGTTATAAACTTTGGCCATTGTCCCTTTAAACTGAGGCATGTTCAAGTCATCTGCTTTCATGAAAAAACTGACAGAGGGCGTCATCCATTCCTTATCCGGCGATTGCCTTGCAGCAAAGTGCCATTTAATTGAGAAAAGGAAAAAGTTATCAGTCCATCAAGCCAATCATGAAAGTATATCACCTTCTTAAGGGGGATATAACTAGTGCATTGTCAGACATTTTAAAACATTTTTGTTTGGGTTTGTTAGTTGTGTATAACCTTATGATGGTGTCAATAAGCCTTTTGAGTTTTTGATCTGGTTTTTTAACAAAAAAATTAGGGATAGTTTCTTGGTGAATGAAATTCAGATTTGCTATGATTTTGAGGATCGTTCATGACTTTTATTAACCTCAATCCAAAGAGATTATTTACATAATTTGTATCTACTCGCCATACTGTTCGTCGCACGTGCAATATGGCTTCGAAAAGATCGGATTCGAAACGGCAAACTTGTGCTTAAATGTACACCACACTCTAGTAATTGAGACACAGGAACAACAAAAGATTATAATAATAATAAATAATAATAACCATTTTTATTAGCGCTTAAGCTCAAAAGGCGCTGTTGGCAATTATATTACCCCGCATCAAGACAATCGTCACTAAATCATTTCGCTTCATCTAGGGGCGCCAAACCTATCGGCACTTCGATTTTAAATTCCCATACAGCTCCCCAGATTTCGTTGGGTCGACGAGCCAACACCCTCTCCTTTAGAGAAACGATTTTAAGGATAGATTCTTTCTTACAAATATTTTGAGAAGAATCAGAGACATTTAAGACGTACAATTGAGGCAGCTTTCGTTTTCATGAAGAAAATATTGTTTGGCCTGATATGAATAGCCTAAGAATGGATACAGAACAAGCGGAGAGCAAAAAAGATGTTCATCTTACATTCACGTTATAATAATTAGGACCCGACCTTTTTCGAACTCTTTGGGACTATGGCGCCATGTCCACACAATTACTATTAGGTGTGGCCGATTACCGAGGCGATTTTCCAATCAAGGCCAAAAATCGTCAAGAGCGCTGCCCACACCGTGCTTTAGGCGTCACAATCTGACAACTTTTGACACCTTCAAGTACATCTCAAGTCAAGTTAGAATTTCATCTACGAGTACTGTTTGTTGAATGTGCGCTAAAAGCAAAAAAAAATTCATATTTATTGTATATAATATCACTAGCTAGTCAAAAGAATGAATTGACCTTTTCAATCCTTTTGTTTCTATCTGACCGACTCTGAAGTAACTTGAGAGGTTTTATTAAAAACCTCAGGAAAATGCGTACGTGTTTTAATAATTAAAGAAATCTTTGTACAAGATAAGTGTACGATTCCCTTGGCAGTTACGGATAAGGCAGGGAGGGTATGGTAGTGGAAGTCAGGAGAGTTACTGTGAATGTGAATTTATATAGATTATTTATATTCTTATGTAATGTCATTTGCTTGAACATTGCTTCTTACTACCATTATAGCCCACATATGTACTCTTTAAGGATTTTTGTGGAATAGGTCCCCGTACAAAAGTTATGTAAGAGTTAAGAATCCATCTAGTCGCCCAGAACACATTAAGAGTTAACGGTTAAATATATGTCACGATCTTAACAGTGATACTAGCAAATCCATCCAAAGATTTCACAATTCAAATGCCCCCCGCCAACAACCCTACTGCCAGGTTTTCCTGATTTGGGTTTTCCATCTGGTCAGATCGCCTGTCCTAAATAGATATCTTTTATGTACTTGATCCAGTGTTTCTTTGATGACAGCATACATGTAAAATATGACCTTTGTTTTTGTCATATTCATATTCAATCCTACTTTTTTTTGCTCTCCCTATCAAGATCTACTATAATCTTCTAGTTCCTCTGCAGTCTCAGAGATAACAACAATATCATCAGCAAATCATACGTGGTTTAGTTTCTCTCCATTGATATTATTTCCCTTTTACTCCTAATTTAGTTTCTTAAATATTCTTTCCAGGGCCGGAGGGCTGCCACAAAGAAGTTTTGGTGATATTGTATCTCCATGTCGGATACCCCTTTCTGATAATAGGTTCACTTTTATATTGTAGCTTTAGCGTTGTTGTGTATTTCTTTAATAGTCTTGATATGGGTGGTTTCTGTACCTTGGTTTTTCAATGATTGAATGAAGGCATTTATTTCCACGGTGTCAAAGGCTTTATCAAATGCTTTCTCGTAGTCTATGAACCCTAAGCATCGTGGCAGTTGGTATTCCCTAGATTGTTCGATGACTTGATTTATTGTTAGTAGATGATTATGGTTGAGTCCCCACTCCCAAATCCGGCTAGTTCTGCTGGTTGGTTTTCATCCAGCTTCATAGTGAGTCTATTTGTAATAACTTTAGGTGTTGGATAGCAGGCTGTTCTTGAGAATTTTGGTGTCACATTTGTTGAAGAGAATAATAATGTTGACATTTTTCCAAGTTGATTGTATAGTGCTGGTCTGCAAGGACTTAACCTATTAAATAGTTTTGCTATTTCTTTCATCATTATATCTCCTCCACAGATTAGAATTTCAGCTCTGATACTATCTGGCCTCGGTGCTTTACCATTTGTCATTGATTTCAAAACTCTTTCTACCTCATCTTCTCCAACATCCATGATGTTTTCTTCCTTTTCATCTAATTCCACTTCTGATACGTATACTTGACTGTTGTAAGGTTCTTGATAAAATTTTTCTGTTTTTTATTATTCTGCCTCTGTCTGTGATTATAGTACCATCTTCCCTCTTTAAAATTTAGTGATAAGGTTTCCCCCTATGGCGAGCTTTCCCTTTAATTTATTTCTTCACACTCTTGCTGTTTTCCAGTTCCTTCCTTACATGTTCTGTATATTTTATATTCCGGATGTCCTTTTCATTGTCTTTTTCGCTTCTCTATTTCCTGGAATTTCCTTCTCGTTAAGAGAGGTTTAGCTTGTTGGCAAATAATATTTAACTAAAAAAGCGGTCTTCACATTTCGAGAACACTAAATGTGTGAACTTAAATAAGTATACAAACGACATCTTTTAATTAAAAACAATGATCCAAACATTATTTTTAATCTGAACTCGAGGACATGACATTGGCCCCTTGTGCTGCCTATAACCTCGCATGTTTCATCTCGTAAGACGCATAAAGGTCTCAAACGATTAATAGAAAGGTGAGTGGTAAAACCGGGATCTAAAAGAAATTGGAACGCTGATTGCAGTGAGTAAACTTTGCTGATGAAAATCTCATGGGATGACAGTGGCGGCCATCCAATCAAAGGGTCCACCATAGTCAACACGGTCATTATTGTTGACTGACGTGTATGTGAATTTAGAGTACCTTCGATTCTTTGCACTTGTTCAAGAGAATGAGCACCATGTCATTCGCTTAATCTTGTTTGACAAGTTTTGACAGGAACATGGAATCTTATTACTTTAACGAATAACATACTTCGGGAATTGCTTTGAAGGATATATACAACTGGGTTTGGTAATTACTCGGTTCTTGCTTTTTGTAATTACTCCGTTGTAAGCAAGACAGTAAACCTCCGTATGTATGATCAAAGTTTTTATCGCGGTAATTTTCTGAAGCAGTGGAAAACTATAGGGAAGCAGTGTGAAAAATAAAGATTGCTGCTGTTTTTGTGCAATTACCCTATGGAAAATCGTTTGCAAACTTTTATATTTTTTGATTTTTATTCGTATCACTTCATTAAATGTTTTCGGCGATGCCCGTTCAAAATCGTAAGGTTATAATCCATAAAATCATTACAACATTGTCGTGGGCGTGGAAATTGGAGCCAACCTTTTTGGTATTGGTAAACGTTTCATATAGAAGTCCAAGTATTACTCGGAAGCATCATTGAACATTATGAAGCACTGACCCACTTTTGACGCTACGACCAAGAAGTTGGTTTCTGTATTTAATCCAGATGGCAGTGATGTTGCCTAGGCGACTTAGATCTTACACATTTCATTTAAACCGGTTTTAGACGAGTTTTAAACCAGCTACAAACATTATAAACACCCCAAAGTAAACTCCCCACCCCTGAAATTTGTCTGTCAATTTCAAACGATAGATCTTGTTATACAATATGGGAGTTTTATATAAAGCGGTATTTATCTACGCGTATTTTGACAACTCTTTGTGGGCGATCGATGGAGTATTGTTTGAAGTTATGGGTGGTCGCACTTTGACCGAACCCACCCAAGGATTAAAAGTTGCAGAGAATAAAATCCCAGTGACAACCATACTGTCCAGATTGAAATCAGTGCAACCCGCTTCTTCTCTGCATGTTTCTCCTTCTCTATAGACCATTTAACAGCAACGTTTGTAAACATATTTAGGCCGTACCTTGAACTAGGTCCGGCCCTGAATGTTCCCACTGGCAATGTATCTGTTTTAGAAGTTTTAATACTATTTTCCATACGATTGGCAGTCATGGATTTGCAGTCAACAAAAGAAGTGACGTAGGATGTTAACTGTCAAGGCTAAATGCAACAGAGGTAGCTACGGTTGTGTGAAAATAGAGACATCTTTACCCTGGCTGACTGACCGGCAAATAAAGACAAAATGAGGCTTTTTCAATAGTAAAAAATGGTGACCTCATACTGGCTGATTCAAACCCATTAACTGTAATTTTGAGTACTTTCGGTTTAAATCCATGTTGACTCCAACACACTTTGTTTATTAGCGAACTCGTTGCACAAGGAAAATTTTCTTATGGCATTTATTCAGATCATCTGAAATTTTAATGCTAACTGGTATGTCGTGCAAAGTCTTCATCCAAATGTGTACCATATGCTGCTGCCGACTTCCACTTGACCGAACCTACCCTAGGATTTACAATTTGCAGTAAATCCTATTGAAAATCATACTGTTACAGATGAAATCAGTGCAATTCTCTTCTTCTCTGCATGACAAATTCTCCTCCTCTATAGGCTTCCTGCAACTTTTAAATCCTGGGGTGGGTTTGGTCAAGTGGCATAACTCAACAATACTTCATCATCACCACAAATGAGGTGCAAAATGCCGAAAATAAACACCGCTTCTAATTACATCCCATAATGTATAATGCGATGTATCGTTTGACTTGACCTACACATTTCAGGGTGGGGAGTTACTTTTTTGGGTGTGTTTTAATAAACAGATTACGTAATTGGTACATTGTATATAAGAAACGTAAAACCATTGTCCACTGTTACCTCCCATGTTACATGATTGAATTGAGACATTTAAAATTTTAGAATCGAAATGCCTTTGATAAATATACGTGATCCCAAATCGATATTTTATCGTTATTTTTGAAAATATGGGTTTGCACCGGATTTTATCTTTTCGTGTGATTTGAGGCATTTTCTTGGGACAATCCTTAAGTGAAAATCTGCATTTTGGTTTGCTAGCTACTGGCAACTGCTTTTGGCCCAATCATATCCATGTTAACCAGGCGTTTGAATCTATACATGCTATTGTATCACAAAAAAAAAACATACAAAACATTTTAAATGAAGACGTTATGAAAAGACGTTACAACTACTGACAAATAAGTGAATAGATTGGTATATATACGTCACAAGAAAAAAAACAAAAAAAAACACACAGAAGGGAAGAATGTGACGAATTCAGTAGAAGATAACGAAATGTCAGAAACCGAATGAAAATATTCTGATTCTTAAAGATAAGATACCAATAACAATTTCTATAGTTCCACCCAATATGGATAATCCGATTGTAGGGGCTTAGAAGCAAAAACCTCCATGGATGCCATTTCCATTATTGAGCGGCGTAATTTAAAGTCTAGATAGCACAAAAAAAAAACAAAAAAAGCAACAGTTCTTCATTCAATCAACTCCTGAAGCTGTATAACGTAGTCCTCAACCAAAACACACACTTTGGCACTTGAATACCATTACCTTCCCATTTTAATAAGCTTCATTTGTAACAGACCGACCCAGGACAATGGTCCGAGTAACCTTCTATTTTTTAAAAAGAAAAATCAATTGATCGGGAAGAGTTTGAGCCATTATTTTTCGCTATTTGAGTGTTTTCCAATACACGGATAAAGTTCTATTGAAAACACTCGAATCTGTCCCCGCTTACTTTTGAATACACGTTCGTTTTGATGTGTTGTTGGGTCATCTGAATTGAAAAAGTCAGCGTTGACGTAAGGATGCGCGTACAAACGTACCAATAAAGCGTGGGGAAACAAGAGTTGGAAATTCATCGAGTATTTACTTTGAAACACGAGTGCCTTTAATAAAAAATAAATACCAAAACAAACTATAACCGTTTCTAAATGTTCAAGTGAATCGTTTTTAAATTTTACACAAATGCGATTCGGAAGTTCAACATTACAATCGAAGTTTGCTTGCGGAAGAAATTGATATTTTACTAAATCTTGCCTCTTTTCCTTTCCTTTCTTTCCTTGTTGTAATGACATTATATTTTGAACTCTAAAACAAATATTCGTTGGTCGGCTCAGTTGCTTTAGATGATCAATCAATAACAATTATGTTGAATCTGTTACCATATCATCTTTGACTTTTTAAATATAATAATATAATAATATTTTCCGTTTCACTTTTTTCTATAACAGGTTTGAGAACAGCAAACCACAGTTTGTTTACCAACTTTTGATGAATTTTTTTGTATTTTTGAGAATACAGCTATATGTATACATGAATCATTATAAGGCGATTCTTTTTAAGACAAAATATATAAATAGAATGATCTCAATTGATTATTGGCTATTTTCTGACATCGAGGGATGTCGTTAGATTCTTGTGCTGACACTATGGGACTACAAAAGGACTCTTTGCCTCGTATGCAAACTGATATGCAAGCTGATATGCAATTGAGTGATACCCCGCTATACGACATAATTCTCTTATATAACCCTTCTTCGCACTTACTCTGATCATGGCGTTTTATTTACGGAATGAAGCACCTGGTAAGAGTAAAGTGCGACCGGTATAATGCAATTATGTCCGTCAGGAGGCTATAAGTTTAAAAATTTTCTACCCCACGTTAACGGTCCAAAGAAGCGTCATCTCTGCTACTCCTTCTGTAGACCCATAATGACCTTGCAAAAGAGTCTGCACGATTTTTTTTTTTAATTTTTTAGGTTTTTTCTTTTTTTAATTTATAAATTGCACAATTTTTTGAGGGATTGTTCATGACTTCTATTTTCTAACATCAATCCACAAAATGCCTTTACATAAATTTTTTTCTAACACAATCCACAAAAATGTTTACATAAATTTGTAATCCCCCATACCGTTCGTCGCACGTCGGCATAATCGTTAATTGAAGACCCAGGAAACAACAAAAAGATCATAAACTAACCAGTTTTTATGTACAGCGCGTAGTCCCCGTAAACAGGCTGAGCAAGCGACTGTTGGCAATTAATATTACGCCGCCTATTCAATAAATAGTCACAATCATTTCGATTCAACAAGCTCAATGGTGGATGCTTAAATGTTTAAAATTAAATTGTAATATTTCCCATTGTAGCAGCTCCCCAGATTTTTCGCTTGGGTCGACAAGCAACACCATTTTTAAGAGTAGATTCTTTCTTACCAATTTGTTTTTTGAGAAGGAAGCATATAATGTTAAGACGTACAATTGAGTAGCTTTCGTTTTCTCTGAATAAAAAATATTGTTTGGCCTTGAATAATAGCCCAAATGAATGGATCTACAGAAACAAGCGGATAGCAAAATTTAAAATCCCCGATTTAACTTGTTTGTTGACTTCTGTGCGCTAAAAGCAAATAAGTCTTCATACTTTTAACTTGTATATCACTAGCGATAGTCAAAAGATTGCATTGACCGATTTCCTTTTTGTTTTCTATCCGGAAATCGAACCGAGTTCTGATAGGCCATTCCAAATGAATGAATGCTGCCTTAACCTAACACTAATTGCACAGAATCAATTCCAACAGATTGTATTGAGAATAACCTTTAAAAAAAAAAACATATCAAAAGTCTACTAAAATCAAGGAGTGGAACATATATTTTTTAAGGGGGTTAAGGTTTCTCCGGTGGACAGGGGTCAAAATATGAAAAGTATCAAAACGCGTCGAAAGTATGCCAACGTGTTCGTTACAATTTCAAGGCTTAAAAAAAAAAAGGTATATTTTTCCATAACTTGCATTTTGTAGTTCAATGTTTATGAGGAGTCAAAATAGGTTTCAAGGTCACAATGGGGGGGTAAATTTTCAATTAATCCGTTCGTTCGTTCTAAAAATTGGTCACATTGTTCGTCTAATGGTACAGAACCCGAAAATATAACTGGTTGCACACCATCTATAATATTCGTTGCATGATTGGAACGCAAAATGTGACTGGGGCTACGGGGTCTATGGGAGGTCACTCAGTATATCTTTGTAATTCTTATATAGAGAAAGTTCCAAACAAAGAATCTATTTACATTTACTTAATCTATTGGGACCAATTAACAGTTTACACCAGTCCGACAAAATCGGACCATTCTATGAATTTTACCCCCAGGATGACCTTGACTGTTATGAGCCTAATGTACTAAAACTATAACTCGTAGATAGGGCAAACTATACCTTTTTTTAACCTAGGAGTAGCCCAATAAATGGTACTCATTTAAATCAATTCAAACAATTCTAATGTTTTAATAACAACCCCTGCCAAACGTTTTCCCCCTTATTTCTACATGTTCCACTAGGTTGATATTTTGTTAACTTTTTAATATATTATTTTTGGACTATTTCAGAGTATATTAACACCGAATTGGTTTCTGTTGTATTGTGTGGGGTCAAATCATGGACAATTATTGGACTAAATGACAAAAGTACCTTGCGAGGTTTTATTAATTCAAACCTCAGGAAAATGGTATACCTCTTTTATATTCCAAGAAATCTTTGTACAAATAAAGTGTAACGATTTTCCCTTGCATTACTGACAAGGCCCAGTAATGGGTATGGTAGTGGAAGCCGGAGAGCTACCATATTCAAAATATTTTTCTTTCATATTTTAATGTAATGTCAATTACTTGAACATGTGCTTCTCACTACCATTAATAGCTCACATTTGGTACTCTTTAAGGATTTTGTGGGATATGTTCCGCGAAAAAAATTATGTAGAGTTAAGAATTCTTTCCTTATTCTTGTCGACCAGAACAACATTAGGTCGCGATCTTAACAGGCGTAAACGGGCAAATCCAACAAAGATTTCACACACCTCAAATGCCACCTCGCCCCAACCCTCCATGCCAGGTTGTCGTGAGTTTGGGTTTTTCGTCTGGTCCAATCCTCCTGTCCTATATAAAAAACAAATAGATACAGGTGTGGTTTTCTCTCGTACTGGTGGGGTTCCAGTGTTTCTTCTTTTGGGGGGAATGACGGCAATGCATGTTAAAGATACCCTTTGTTTTTGTCAGAATCATCTTCAGTCCTACTTTTTTGCTCTCCCTATTAAGATCTACTATAATCTCTTAGTTCCTCTGCAGTCTCAGAGATAACGGGATATCATCAGCAAATCATAGAGGTGGTTTTTTTCGCCTCATTGATATTATTTTCCCTTTTATTCCCCGTTTAGTTTTCTTAATATTCTTTCCAGGGCCCTGCCACAAAGAGTTTGTGATTTGGATTCCCTGGCGGATACCCCTTTCTGATAATAGGTTCACTGATTGTAGCTTTAGCGTTGTGTATTTCTTTAATGTCTTATTGGGTGTGCCTGTAACTTGTATTTTCAGATTGGCTAAAGGCATTTATTCCACGGTGTCAGGCTTTATCAATGCTTTCTCGTATTCTATAACCTAAGCATCGGGCATAGGTATTCCCTAATTGTTCGTTATGACTTTGATTTATTGTTAGTAATGATTAATGTTGGAGAATCCCTCCCAATTCGGCCTTGGTCCTGCTGGTTGTTTTCAGCAGTTCAATAGTGAGTCTTTTTTAGAACTTTAGTGTGGGGATAGAAGAGAATCTAATGTTGACTGGGCTGGTCTGCAAGCACTTAGCCTATTAAATAGTTTGCTATTTTTGATCATGATTCTTCTCCACAATTAGCATTTCAGCTCTTATACTTCTGGGCCTCGTGCTATTACCATTATATCATTGATTTCAAAAGCTCTTTCTACGCTCATCTTCTCCCCTCCCTGATGTTTTCTACTTTTCATCTAATTCCACAACTGATACGTATCTTTACTGTTGTAGGTGTACTATGATAATTTTTGTCTGTGTTGAAAAATAGTCTGCCTCTGTCTGTGTTATAGTAACCAGCTGTCTCTTAATTTCAGTATTAAGTTTTCACCTATGGCGACTTTCTATTTTTATTTTCTTCACACTCCTTCTGTTTTTCCAGTTCCTTCCCTTACATGTTCGTTCTATAATTCCGGTGCCATTTTTCAGTTTCTTTTTTTCGCTGTCTTCTCGAAAGAGGTTTAAGGCTTCCTTGGCAATAAGATTTACTAAAAAGCGTCTTCACATTATGAGAACCTAAATGTGTGATTTTTTCTTACAATAAGTATACAACGACATAGTTTATTAAAACATGATCCAAACAGTATTTGTGATCTAAACTCAAGGCCTGAGCATCTGGCCCCTTTGCGTGCTTAAACCTCGCTGTCTCATCGCCGTAAGACTAGAAGTCCGCAATGATAATAGAAAGGTGAGTGTAAAACCGGATCTAACAGAATTGGGAAGCTGATTGCAGTGAGTAACTTTTGCTGATTATATCTCATGGGATGACGTGGCCGCCATCCAAGCAACGGTCCCCAGATCAACACCGTCACATTACTTCAGACTTTTATTTGATTAGGTAACCTTCGTTCTTTGCACTTGTTTCAAGAGAAAGACCAGGTCATTCGCAATTTGTTGACATTTTGACAGGAACATGGAATCTTATTACTTTAAAAATAACATTTTCCGGAATTCCTTGAAGGATATACACCAGGGGAGTTGGTCAATGACTCGGTTACTTGCTTTTGTAATTACCTCCGTTGTGAGCAAGAAAATACTTCGCTAGAGTAATGATCGAGGGTTTGTATCGCTGGTAAATTTTTAAGGCAGTGGAAAAAATGTGGAAGCATTGATGAGATGCTGTTGTTTGTCTGTTGGAAATAGGGCCCAGGGAAACAGTCTTTTTTTGCAAACCTTTATAGGTTTATTTGTTTATTCGTATCACTCAATAAAGATTTTCGACGGTCCATCCCTTCCTGAGAGCGTTGTAGATTACTCCAGTAAATCATTACAACTTATCTGGGCTTAGATTTGACTTGCCGTTTCGTGTGATTAGCATGTCGGGGAATCCTTAAACACATATTTGATAAATCAGCGTTTTGGTTTTTGGCTAGTTACTGGCACTTATTTGGCTCATATTCCATACATGTGTATCCAGGCGTTTGGAGGTGCCTCTTTAATGAATACTACAATGCTATTTTTCAATTACAAAAACATGTAACGAAGACGGTATGAAAAAAGACGTTACATATGAATAAACGGAACAGGCTACGTTGGTATCTAGATCAGCAAACACTGGGATGGAATTGAAAATATTTACTAGAATTCAGAGAGAAGAAATGTGAGAACAAATGTAGGAAATTAATGAAAAGAAAAGAATGGAAAATTTCAATAAAAAATAATAAAAAACAGCCCCGTAATCAACAATTATTCCTGCTCCTACACAATATCCCCTGCGTGCTTCGGGTAGGCTCGGGTCCTGTTGTCGTAAAGGTCTAATAGTCCAACATCACATCGTCGTTGCAGAAACTTTGAATGTCCTTAGCACTATCTAAATTGTCTTCAGATTCATACTTGATACATGGATTTTAACTCGGTACTTTGACCTTATTCCTCAATGTCATTCTTTAAATAAATAAAGTGAATCTTACGCGCCTTCACATGTATCAAGCGCTTTTACATACATTATGCCGCTGCCACTATAATCTCACTGCCTTGCAATGCCAGGCATACCTTTCCTTTGCTCCCGCTTTTGCAACCTGGAGGGAAGAGCGAGCGAGGTAAAGTGCCTCACCCAAGTGCACAACACATTTATCCTCAGGCGATCGAACCCAACCTTTGGTCCATGATCGTCGTTGTATCCACTTGGACCACAATGTGTCCGCCATCCTTGTAATGTGGTCTACTGTAAACGCTAAATCTTTCTAACAATGACACCTTGTGTTTAGGTGTCCGTTTTAAATTTAAAATTCTAATAACCTTTAATACCATGCAGAAGATCTTGGATGTGATTGACATTCCACATCAGACTCGATGAAAGATATGACTCTTAAGAAACGTAATACCCATTAACCTTCTAAGTCCTCCCAAGGGATCGGTTTAGGGGCATTGGAAGGCAAAAAGCTCAATGCCCCTTCTTCCATTATCGAGCGGTATTTTAAACCAGTATAGTATCAACAAAAAGAAACAGTTGAACATCGCTGAAACTGTATACTTATCTCACACAAACACATTTGCAATTTGAATACCAATTTCCTGCCATTGACGCGTCCTTTTAACAGCCCTACCCAGAAAAGGGGCCGAGTACTCTAACCGTTAAGAAATCATTTGATCGGGACGAATTTGACCTATTGCGGCATTTGCTGTTTCCAATACAGGACTAAGTGCTATTGACTACACTTGATCTGCCCACTATACTTTGCTTAATAGATCGTTCTATGGTTGTTGGTCTTCTGAACTGAAAAGTCAGCGGTGACCGTAAGGAGGCGCGTCAACGGACATTAAAGCGTGGGGACAGATTTGGAATTCAATCGAGTTTTACTTAGAGTACTTTTAAACCACTGCTTATACCATCCACCATACCGTTCGAAATGTGCAGTGACGTTTAAGTATAACAATGCTGAAGTTAACATGACAGACTTCGAAGTTTGCTTGCGGAGAAAGTGTATTTTTACGAATCTTCCGCTGCTTCCGTCCTTCCTTGTTGTAATTTGACATTAATCTATTGACTCTAAAACAATATTTTTTGGTCTGAATCAATTGCGTAGAATGCTCAATCAATGACAACTATGTTTACTCTGTTTACAATATCTACGACTCGTTTTTGTAAGATAATATTATAATAATCTTCCGTGTAACGTTTGAGAAAAGGCTTGAAAAAAAACCATAGTTTGTTTGGTACTTTTGATGATTTGTATTTTGAGAACGATAGCTTTACATTAGACAAATAATTAGCATGTGTCTTTTTGAAAACAAAATATAATACTGATTATTGGCTGTTTTCCTACTGCGGGGGATGCCGTCAGATCTTCTTGGTTGGCATATGGGACTATAAAGGACGTGCTTTGCCAGCTATTTATTAACCTGTAGTTGAGTATAGGCACCAGGCAGCATAATTATCTTATACCCTTCCGCACTTACTATGTATCATGTTTTTTTATCAAATGAAACCGTGGGAAATATAAGTGCTACGTATATGCAATTATCCGGTCATCTATAGTCTCCGGAGACGACCCACTATGACTTGCATAGAGTCTGCACTACCAGGGCAATCTATACATTTTATACTATAACCGGAACACTTGAACAAAATTTCTTTCATGACAACCAGTGCTCTACAGGTCCCCACCCCCCCTCACTACTAAAGTCCTAAAATCCCTGTAGGGGCAACATTGTACAGGGTAATTTGGCAATCCGGTCTATTGTGTTTATGTACGTAATTTATTGTCTTGTTATTAGAATTTAAACAGTCAGCTTTTCTAAGTTCTGATGTTAGTTCATGATTCCCCCGGTTAACGTTCAAGTCATCCTGGGGTAAACTTACCCCATTGCTCAGATTTGGTTAAACATGGTTAAAAATAAGTGCCTTCCTTTTCTCGTAGGATCCAAAAGTGTGTGTTGGCATTTCCCTGCAAATGTAAAGGGTCGCATGCTCTAAAGGAGTCCCCAAGACGTAACCCAGAACAGAGCCGTTCCACCAAAGAGTCCTTTTTCAGTAGGAACCAGGAACGTGTGAGACCCGGTCCCAACAACAGCTGAGCATTTTAATTTTAAACGTTCATAATGCATACTCAGTAACTAAATCAATAATTTAGACAAACTATCTTTAATAGAAGTCACTATTGGTACATTACGTAATTGACTGATTTCCAATTTACCCCTGTCCCTAATTTTACCCCTTTTTTACATGCTTCCCTACTGCAATTTTTCAGGACTTTCAGTATGGTGTTCAGGGGCCCCTTATAATTAAGGATTAAAGTTGAACAGGATAAGTAGCCCAACAGAGAGGTCATATCGTGATCAGTGAAAACCTACTGTATATTAAAGTTGATGTTTAATAGATTGTTCTTTACGTTTGGAACATTTGAGCTGTAAGAAGAACTACAAATTGATTTATATAAATTAGAATCATATTGTCTCCTTGTCTAGTTGTCCTTCAAAAGTTATTCTGGTCCTAAAGCGGTTCATTGAATCATTTTATGCACCTCGTTACGCAATATTAACTTCATGACGCATAACATATACTTTCTTTCCCGCCATTCACAAGAAGCGTTCTTTGGTATCATCTTATCGATCAATCACTCTGTGAGAATTTCATGACAAACACTTCTGGCAAATACTGAAAAAATAACTCAAGGACAATGCGAACGGTCACTAGCACTTCACAAATGTTGACGTATCCTACCATGTAACGGGTCACTCATCTTGAGATTCAAATAATCGCTAAAGTCAACTATTCAACTTTTTTTCTAACATTTTCATGTTTATCGTTTATATCTCGGCTATGTTGAAGGAAAACCAATATATTAATACTAGTGGCTCAATTTTTAAGCGATATTAAATACTCAAATTTTTAATTTTTTCGGATTTATGCAGCGTACAAAACTGTCCAAGGTGCCCGCCCATGAAGTGTGTTTATACCTTTCATGTTCTTGCTTGTTGTTTTTTTTTTTTTTTTTTTTTTTTTTCAATTATCAATTTTTAATATTGACGCATTAGATGGATATCTCGGCTATTTTTTATAGTTAAAACGATATTAATAATTAAGTGCTCAATTTTAAGTGAGCTTCTTTATACTTGGGGGGGTAGTTCATTTCTTTTCCGGATTTAAATGCAAAGCGTAAACAGCTTCCGGGCCCCTCCTCCCGCGACTGATGACTTGCACGGATCCCGATCAACCAGTTTTGTTCAAGAATAAGAATATTTACTACAAATACGCTCATAAAACAGCATTACAAGAAAATAATATTAACAATTACAACTTAAAATATCTCTAAAGCCAACTAAAAATCAGGTGGTTCACGGGAAAACGGAATTATACTACCCATAAAAATGAATTAAAAACATTTGTCTGACCATGAGCTATTTGAATTCGCGCTAGTGTTATATGGGATGTAGTTGTTTTAGCATAGCGGACGGCACAGTAGCGTCAGACAGCTTTACACATGCTTTCGTAATGTTATTTCCTATACATGACGAAAACGTGCCACCGTAACGCTTATACACTAGCCGCGATGTTAAAAATAGCACATGTACAGAGTAGATGGTTTTAATGCATGGGATGGTTTAAATCATACTTCGTGTGTATGAAACCACTCGAGATGGCATATTATTTTATGTTGTAGAATTGTTGAATATTTTTTTCTTGTAATGGTTCGCCTTAAAGCCGACTCAGAGATTTCCTGAGGAGGCGCCCTCTATTTCCAAAAATCGTAGTTTTTTGCATGTTACATAATGCGTGTCCATCTACTAATACTGTGTAATTGCCTAGCTTAGATCGAATTCCTTCATATAGGAAATCACAACTTTTTCTTATAAATTTCGGATCCGGAAATTTTTGTTATCCACAGCATCCTATGGGACTATATAGTACACATCTATTTTATACTGCATGAAAACGAAAATTGATTCATCTCAAATTTCGGAATTGTGCATTTTAGGTTACTATCTTTAGTTCTAGTTGACTATTTTTCATTATTACACAAAAAATAATATTTCGAAATCTCTGAGTCAGACTTTAAGTGTGCTCTGTTTGTAACCTGTGTGTATGGTATTTTATCATTGATCATTTATTACCAATATACAGAGTGCTTCAAAAAAGGTTTACACTTTTCTCAAAATTGGGTACACATATCACAATTTTTTGAAGATATTTATTAACTACAATATTTTCTTATAACATGGTGAAAACGGCGTTGGAAACAGAGCTCAAATAACAAAATGGGGGACGTGTAGAGAAAAATGGTCAAAATCCACTTTGCACACATGTAAGTCTATGGGGCAATCATGATGGTTAACAGTAAACACAATACCATTGCGTGAACTGTAGGCCTACTCACGTAAAAACTACTGTCCACCCTTCGAGTTTGTGTGAAGTGTTTACCTTAATTATGTTGATTTCAGCCGTTTTATTTTTAAATTTATAAGAGAAACTTAATTTGAGATGCCTTAATTCTTCCCTTTGTGGTTATTATTAAATACCAAGTCCTATGACGGGGTGCAATTTTCAATGTGTGTATCAATCTTGACTATAATTCAACAATAATAAGATTTACGTGTGTGCTAAGTGTTTTTTGACCTTTTTTCTCCAGATGGCGGCTATTTTGTCATTTCAGCTTTGTTTCTATACGCCGTTTTCACCAGGTTCCAACAAGATATTGTACTTAATAAATACCCTCAAACTATTTTGATATTTTTGTCCACTTTTGAGAAATTGGCAGACGAAAAAGTGTAAACATTTTTTTGACCACTCTGTACATAAAACGTTATTGAAATAGTTTCTTAGAGCATTATTGTGTGCGTCAATCTGGGCGCTTACAAAGCCTAGTAATTAGAGCGTCCGTCTCTCAGTTGGAAGTCGTGGGTTCGAATACCGGCTGGGTCGCGAAGTTTCCGTAGTTAACTTGTGTAATAGAGCATCATCTTTAATAGCCACAGTTCACTTAGTAACACATTATATTGATTGTTACTATAATTGCGTGTATCTATCCTCTTTATTCCGTGAAGATTTATATTGAATTAAATCCCAACATCGCCGACAAGAATGCTTCATAATCTCTATTGGTTGCACGTTCGAACACCATTCTGCTCACTTTTGAGAAATTAATTTGTTTTCGACTTTTGTTTAAGTGAAAGAGACGAAGTCCGTCTATCTATTCAAGCTATAGTATAATTGCACAAGTAACTACGGAAAAATATCGCGGCCGGGTCATACCAAAGATTGATAAAATTATACCTACTCTTCTTGTCAGGTTCTTGTGATTTAAGGAGGGTGTAAGGAAGTCAAACACGCGGAGCTATTAGAGGACTTTCACTTTCCGCCGCAGTCAGATAGGCGCCTGAGCCAAATGACGCATAGGGTGATGCGTCATTTATGCCATTGTGTGAGAACTGAGAAAGAACAAAATAACTAAATTATTGGGGTCATTGTATACACGGAGGGTTGGGAATGGAGGATTTGAGGGGAATGTGAATAAAAATTGTAATCCAGATAGGGAATATGCCCGGGAAATATGGAAATTTTATATCCAGGAGAAAGGGGAACATAAACTTTTAAATTGAAAAATTTTATAACATCAGGGAAGAATGCGAATATTTTGAACGGAAGCAATGGTGGAATGCGAACATTTTCGCCCCAAAAACTTGAATTCCTCCATTACTCCCTAAAATGGGCAAAATTATAATAAACGACCAGACGGCCAAAATGTTCTTTTGAAAGGGTCATATTAAATCTAAAGAGGTAATGGGTCGAATTCTCTTTGTAAGGCTTATTGGATTGAGGGTTGGCAGCAAACACAGGAAACCCATCCAAGGATCCACCTGGGTAGTTTTTATCAAGAATTGACCATTGGGATTATTTTAATGAAATATCATTTAAGCAGCACTGGCACATTTTCACAAAATATGAAATTTCAATTTGCTCGCAAATGATAATCTAGGCCATTGGAAGAATAAAAATATATTTTACACATAAAAATAACATACCCAAACGAGATAGGGATATTAATAAGAGGCTAAAGACATCAAGATAATTTGTAGGCTAACTTTAAGTTTGCCGTAACTTTAAGCAACAAATGTGTCTATTACATGAATATCATAGACTCGCCCTCATTGATATTAAAACCAGAAAGGTCACGAATCCGTCAAATATGGTGCATGCCTTGGGATTCAATTAACTCCGGCGTGTGTTTTCTTGTGTTAAGCGCCATTTAAACGCCATTTATTTCAGGTGAGGGCTAATGTATATAAAAGCTTTACAACCATGTAAAAATATAGATTTTGAAGAATCTTGAGGGCGCACTATTTTTCAAATGTGCTAGTGTCTCTTTAAGGTGATTTCGGCAAGCAGATACCATGTAGGACCCATTCCCAACTTTAGAACCTAACAACCACGAAGAGGGCGCTCTGTACGCAGGACAAGATATAAGATTCTGAGCACAGATTTCGTTTGTGGATTAGATAATTTTACTTGAATACGGCCTAATACCCAATATTATGAGCCAATGATTAATTAGATAATAAATTGCATTATAAGAAGGCATGAGATGAAATACACACCAGTAAATCCACATTCGAAATGAGATTATTGCGGCAGTACCTCAGCCAGTGATACGGGTTAGTACATTTTGTGACCCCATTTTTCTGCACCCACTTTTTCTGCACCCAGTTTTTCCTGACCCGAGTATTAAAAAAACTGTTACAACCAACAGCCACATTACTCAATCATTATTAACGTCAAATTATTGATTAATTGACTGATTAATAGGCGTAAATTACATGTACATTATTTATGTTCGGCGATATATTGTCAACAATTTGCAGCCTCGTCCGCGAATATACAAAAACATTTCTATCGTATCACACATCATGAGAATTGAGCCCTGTGTAATAATGTCAGGCAAATTCCCTGAATCGATGGCTAATCACAAA
>JAMKCH010050851.1:0-15522 GCA_023653785.1 Ophioderma brevispina
TTCCCCGATGAACAGAGGGAGAAAGATGCTTGTGTTTGTTTCAATCTGATTTTTACTTTGAAATACACTGTAGGGATGATTACCCTCTGTGACGGAATTCAATCACGTACCCATAGAACTGTGTGCTCTGGCAACGGTATGCAATGAATATTGTAAGAATTTAGAAAGGATCAAGAGTTTTTGGTTGAATACCGTGCATACCGTGCGATTTGTTAACAAAGGACTATCATTTTCATTGTTCAATCATTTTCCCCTTTATGATTACCGTGGAATACCGACTGAAATATGATTGGAATAGGAATACGATAGACATGGTGTTAAATTTGGCAATAATTAGGCGTACGTGAAATAATTTGTTGTATCAGCCGTATTTTTTAAACACAAAAACCGCGAAAAGCCATTTTTTGGGGGGCCCCCCCCAGGATCTCTATTGACAGAAATTCTTACAGGGTAACAAAATATTGATATTTAGCATTGAAATTGTCATAAATATCTCCGGCATTTTGCACTCTACGAAACATGGTTTATGTTTTTCGCAACAATTTTTAAATGCCTAACGCGTTAAACAAAACAACAAACGGAAAATACCCACTATTTTGCGAAGCAGGGGTACAAGAAATACCACCTTTTAAACAGGATATGGGTATTTTTTGCATTTGTTATTTTCTTAACGCGTTTATGCTTTTAAAAAATGTTAACAAAAAACGTGCACACATAGTTTACAGTATAGTGATGATTTCTTGACAAGAAGATATTACGAGTATACATAAGATCTTATTACACTAAGAACAATTGACAGTCTGTAGAGACAGCAAATAAATAGCAGCAGTCCGTTCATGAGAGAGATGCGAGGCTTGATTAGCACCACATCCTATCTGTCTGTCTGTCTCTGTATCTCTGTCGGTCGTCTTTCTCGCTCTATATATATAATTTTAGTATATATATAATATATATATATATATAATATATATAATAATAATAATAATAGGAGAATGGAGATAAGTGGTTCATGTGAATGAATGCATAATAGATGAAGCGCGCATCAGTAGAACTTCAATTTAATTGTATGAAAGGACCGCTCCTAATAATACAAGACGTCACCTACCACTTTATATGAATGAAGAAAACACAGTTATAATTTTATACCATGTGCCATTTGAAGAACTTGCAGTACTTACTTTCCAAGGTAGGGGAAAATCAAAATATATGATTTTTTTGCATTTGACACAGACAATCCTCGAAAAAAATGTTTGAACACTTTTCTGTCTATACATGTAAAATGTTCCCCGCACCCCAATTCAATTGTGGAAATGTTCAATGTCTTGTTGAGTTCGCCAAATTGTATCAACATGTTCGGGGAAGGGGGGGGGGGGCAAGGGGAGCCTTAGTCTGCATCATTTTACATCCTCAAATCAAAAGAATCACATTTTGTAGGTCTTCACAATTCAAGCAAGAATTGGGACTTCGGTAAAGTCAGCGTTCGAAGAACTTTTTCGATGATTGTCTGTGTTAATGAAAAAAAAACATAAGATTCAGTGTTTCCAACTAACTTAAAAACAACAAGTTCACATAACCATAACATTATACATAGTTTTACATGATAGGCGGCTTGGTAATCAATGTAAAGTCGTGACTCATCAAGTGTTCCTGTTAGGGAGCGGTCACATTGAAACACGTATGTTGGTTTTGGCAGTATTTGGTGAATAGGCCTAGACGGCGGTTTGGGTACATCCATTTTGTAACTAAACAAACAAATTTGTTTAATTTCACTCTGCACATGATCTGTAAAATAGGATGCTTGATTTCAATTGGTGACAAAAGATGACCAAATTTTTACGGGATAGTCAAGTTAACACCTTTTGCTAATTATTCCAAAATTTGACCCATGCCAACTATTGCCCAGAGGGTATACTTTTGACTCTTCTGACAGAAAAAAAAATGTTCTTGATTCTTCCCACATTGCTCATGGTTTCTTGGAGGTATATCAGCTATTATTTGCGAAATGGTGGCTAAAGGGATGTCTCTTATTTTAATCAAATGTCTTCAAAGTATTTTATGATGTGGATATAAATTTGAGTCGTGACTTATGCTAAAAATGGGGGGGTACGGGATGGAGAAAAGCTTAACCGATTGGTTTGCTGGAGATGTCCTACTACCCAACCACCTTTGTACACAGCAGATCGGATTTTTGGTGTTCTGTGGAATTCGTAAAGTTAAAGACAAGAACACCTACATTGTCCAATGGTCCCAACAAAAAATACGTAGAGTTGAATAGTATGTAAAAGTGAGAATAAAGAATCACATCGTTGTGTTGATGTCACTATTTATAACTAAACCAACACATTATAATAAATAGATGTATATATATAACTAACCAAAAACATACTTATTTACTTCTAACGGGTGGAATATCTTTTGTGGTTGAACGACATTATTTCAATACAACATAAATGACAGGTGTTAAAATAACCAGTTGAAGTTCGAAAACCTCACTCCTTCAGTATACTAGTCCATCGATCTAAAAATGAGCTAAAGGACCTTTTAAAATGCTCTCCAGATTGTATCAAAAGCCCATTACGAGAGTGCAAACCCTCAAACGTGAAGAAATGCAAACGACAATCTTCTGCTTTCGGCACAGCGTAGTCAGCTGTATTGCTTTCACCTTATTCCAAAAAAGCATACACTTCTTCCACATTAATTTTTTTTTTTTTTTTACCGGTACATTATATAATATTTGTTTTTTCTTACAAAATATAACTCAATTTCGCCAGATTTCAGACACAGACAATACACACCACAATACACACACCACACAAACTCTGTTTTATAACTTCGTCCATGTCTAAGTTCATCCATATCTATAGGATTATATATAAATATAATATTATAATATATATATATATATATTATTATTATATATATATATATATATTCCAGATTCATTAAAGGCAAATAGCCGTTTCAAAGTTGAATGACATCAGTAAGTTGTACAACTACTTTCTTTAATTCCAAGTGAATTTTATTTTAGCCCAAAAATCTTATATACATACAGTGTAAGTAAAACTCACGTTCATTCCATAACTGATTATTAATTAGGGGAAGACAGAAATGTTTTAGAGTTTTCAAGAAAGGGAAGGCTTCAGAAAAAAAAATAATTACCACCGGGGTTTCGACTTGGTACCTCTGTATACCCGAATCCTTGTCTTCCCCCTGAACCAGAGTAGATACGACTGCTTTGTGTTTGTTTTCATCTTATTTTTTATAGAAATACATTATGGAGTATTACCCCTCGGTTACGGGTATTCAATCACGTACCCATAGAACTGTGTGCTTTGGCAACGGTATTCAATCGAATATTGTAGATTAGAAAGGATCAAGATTTTTTTAGTTTAATACCGTCATACCGTGCGATTTGTTTACAACAAATGACTATCATTTTCATTTTTCCATCATTACATTCCTTTTTGATTACCGTGGCATACACGTGAAATACGATTGGAATAGAAATCGATAGACATGGTGTGTTAACTTTTGCATATTAATTAGGCGTACGTGAAATAATTGTTTTATCACGCCGTTTTTTTAACCCCAACCACGAAACTCCATTGCGGAGATCTCTATGACATAATTTGCTTACCGGTACAAAATATTTGATATTTAGCATTGAATTTGCAATACATAGTTCGGCATGCACTCCTACAAAACCTGTTTTTATGTTTTCGCAACAATTTCTAAATGCCTAACGCGTTAAACAACCACAACGGAAAAATACCCCTATTTTGAAGAAGCAGGGGACAATAAAATACCCAACTTTTAACCAGGATATGGTTATATTTTGATTTGTTATTTTCTTACCTTGTGATGGCTTTTTAAAAATGTTAACAAAACGTGACCACATAGTTTACGTATAGTGATGATTTCTTCACCAAGAAGATAATACAAGTATACAGAAGATCGTTATTACAACTAAGACAATTGGTCGTATTCAGACAGCACAATAAAGGCAGTCATTTCCTTTCCTGAGAGATACGATTTTGATTAGCACACATCCTCCTCTGTCTGTCTGTCTCTGTCCTCTCTGTCTGTCTCTTCTCCTCTCTCTCTCTCCTCTCTCTCTCTCTCTCTCTCTCTCTATATATTATAATATATTATATTATATAATATAATATAGAATGAGAGAAGTGGTTTCATGTGAAGGAATGATGCAAATAGATGAGCGCGCATCAGTAAACATTCCATTTAATTGGTATTAAAATGACCGCTCCCTAATACTAACAAGGACGTTCACCTACCACTTTATAATGAATGAAGAACACATTTTATAATTTCATACCATGTGCAATTTGAAGCACTTGCAGTAATTCTTTTCAAGTTTGGGGAAAATCAAAGTTATGTATTTTTTTTGCATGTGACCAGACAATCCTCGAAAAAAATGTTTGAACACTTTTGTCTGCCTATACATGTACAATGCTCCCCCGCACCCCATTCAATGTTGGGAAATGTCAATGTCTGGTTTGAGTTCGCCAAAGTTGTATCACCATTGATTACGGGGGAGGGGAGGCAGTGGAGCCTTAGTCGCATCATTTTACATTCCTCAAATCAAAAGCAATCACATTTGTAGGTCATTCACATCAAGCACGAATTGGGACTGCGGTAAATGCAGCGTTCGAAGAAATTTTTCAGATGATTGTCTGTTTCAAATGTAAAAACAAACATATAAGGATCAGTGTTTTCTAATAACTCATAAAAACAACAGTGCAATAACCATAACATTTACAAAGTTGTTACATGATATTGCTTTTTAATCAATGTAAGGTCCGTGACCATCAAGTGTTCCTTTTAGGGAGCAGGTCATTGAACCACCGAGGTTAGGCTATTTTTGCAGTATTGCGTGAATAGGCCTAGCCTGCGAGTTTTGGGTACATCACCTTTTGTAATAACAACAAAATTTTGTTTTAATTTTCACTCTGCCACATGACTATGTAAATAGGATGCTTGTTGTCAGATTGTTTGACAAAAGATGGACTCAATATTTTTAAGGATTAGTCAATTTAAACACCTTTTGCTAATATTTCCAAATTGACCCACGGCCAATATTGAACCGGTATACTTTTGACTCTTCTGCCAGAAAAAAAACATGTTATTGGATATTCACATGCTCATTGTTCTTGGATTTATATTCAGCTATTATGAAATGGTGGTAAAGGATGTCTCTTCTATTAATAAATTGTCTTCAAAGTATTTTATGATTTGGATATAAAGTGCGTCGTGGACTATTGCTAAAAATGGGGGGGGGTACGGGATGGAGAAGTAGCTCTACCGATTGGTTGCTGGAGATTTCCTATTACATAACACCTGTACAAAGAAGATCGTTGTAATTGTGGAGCGTAAGTTAAAGACAAGCAACAACTACATGTCCAATGGTGCCTAACAAAAACGAGAGTTGAAATAGAAAAAAAAAAAACTATGTAAAAGTGGAGAATAAGCAATTCACATAGTTGTGTTGATGTCAATATTTATAATAAACCAAACCACATTATAATTTAAAAATTAATATGTATATTTAATAACTAAACCAAAACATACTTATTCCTTCCTTAACTGTGGAATATTCTTTAGGTGGATGTGAAACGACATTCTCTTCAATACAACATAAATGACAGTGGTTCAATACCCAGTGAAGATCGACACCTCCCTCATTCAGTATACTAGGTCCATAGATCTACAAAATGAGCTTAAAATGGACCGTTTTAAAATGCTCTCTATTTTGTATCAAAAAGCACCCTTTACGAGAAGTGCAAACCATCAAAAGTGAAGAAAATGCAAACGACAATCTTCTTCTTTCCGCACAGCGTTGTCTGCTGTATTGCTTTCACCTTATTCCAAAAAGCCTACACTTCTTTCACATTAATTTTACCGTTAAATTATATAATATTTGTTTTTTCTTCCAAAATATAAACTCAATGTTTCGCAGATTCAGACACAGACATACACACACAATACACCCACACAAAACTATGTTTTATAATTCTATCCATGTCTAAGTTCATCTATATCTATAAGGATTAATATAATATATTTATATCTATATATATAATATAATATATATATATTATATATATAATATTAGATATAGATATTCCAGATCATTAAGGCAAATAGCAGTTTAAAGTTGAATGATCAGTTAAGTGAGACACTACTTTCTTAATTCCAAGTGAATGGATTTTAGCCAAAAATCTTCAATAACATAAAAGGGTAAGTAAAACTAACGTTCATTCCATAACTGATGATTTAATGAGGGGAAGACAGAAATGTGTAGAGTTTTCAAGAAAGGGAAGGCTTCAGAAAAAAAAAAAATACACCGGGGTCGGAAATTGGTACCTCTGTATCCCGAGTCACTGGATTCCCCGCATGAACCAGGGAGACACGGACGGCTTTGTGTTTGTTTCAATCTGATTTTTATAGAAATACATGTAGGGATTACCCTCTGTGACGGTATTCCAATCACGTACCCCATAGAACTGTGTGCTTTGGCAACGGTATTCAATTAATTATTGTAGACTTAGAAAGGATCAAGTTTTTTTGGTTGAATACCGTGCATACGTGCGATTTGTTAACAATGACTATCATTTTCTTGTTTCCATCATTTCCTTTATGATTACCCGTGGCATACCGATTGAAATATGATGGAAAAGAATACGATAGACATGGTGTGTTAAACTTTGGCCATATTACTTGCGTACGTGATCCCTCTTTGAATAATTGTTTTATCACGCCGTATTTTTAAACACACAAACGCGAAAAGCCATTGCGGAATCTCTTGAACCTAATTTCGTACAGGTAACAAAATATTTGATTATTTTAGCATTGAAATTGTCCTAAATATTTAGGCATGCACTCTAAAAAACATGGTTATGTTTCGCAACAATTTCTAAATGCCTAACGCGTTAAACAAACAACAAACGAAAAAAATAAATACCCACATTTGAGAAGCAGGGTACAAGGCAAAATTACCCACCTTTTAAACAGGATATGGGTATTGTTGGCCATTGTTTATTTCTTAAGCGTTTATGCTTTTAAAAAATTGTTAACAAAAACGTGAAACATAGTTTACAGTATAGTGATGATTTCTTCTACAAGAAGATATTACAAGTAGAAATAAGATTCTTATTACACTAAGACAATTTTCAGTATGTAGAGACAGCACAATAAATAGCAGCAGTTCCTTCCCTGAGAGAGATGCGATTTGATTAGCACATCCTCCTCTGGCTGTCTGTCTCTGTCTCTCTGTCGTCTGTCTGTATATCTCTCTATAAATATAATTTTATATATATATTATAAGATATATATATTATTATATTATATATATATATTATAGCTATATAATAATAATATGAGAATGAGATAAGTGGTTCATGTGAATGAAATGCAAATAGATGAAGCGCGCTTCAGTAGAACATTTCCATTTAATTGGTATTGAAATGACCGCTCCCTAATACGACAGAGGACGTTAACATACCAATTTATATGAATGAAGAAACAAAGGTTATATTTCAATACCTGTGAATTTGAAAGCATGCAGTACTACTTTCAAGTTATGGGGGAAAATCAAAATTTATATGATGTTTTTTTTAATATTTAATTAAACTAAAATCATCGAAAAAAATGTTGCCACTTTTCTGTCTATACATGTAAAATGCTCCCCGCACCAATTCAAGTTGAAATGTTCATGTCTGTTGAGTTCGGCCAATTGTATAAAAACATTGAATTCGGGGGAAGGGGGAGGCAGGGAGCCTTAGTCTGCATCATTTACATCTTCAATCAAAAGACAATCACATTTGTAGGTCATTCACAAATCAAGCACGAATTGGGACTCCGGTAATGCAGCGGTCGAAGAACTTTTTCGAGAGTCTGTGTCAATGTAAAAAAAAACAGATAGATTAGTGTTTTCCTCTAACTTAAAAACAAACAAAGTTCAATAACCCATAACATTATACATACGTTTGTTACATGATATGTGCTTTTGTAATCAATGTTAAAGTCGTGGGGGGGGGAATTCTACCCTTTTTTTCATCAAGTGTTCATTTTAGGAGCGGTCACAGTGAACACGTATGTTAGGCTATTTTGCAGTATTTGTAATAGGCCTAGCCGGCGGAGTTTTGGGTACCTCCATTTGTAACTACAAACAAAATTTTGTTTTAATTTCACTCTGCAAAAAAAAACAATGGGGGAAATCTGTAAATAGGATGCTTGATTTCAATTGTGACAAAAGATGACTCCCAATATTTTTAAGGATGTAGTCAATTGAACCCCTTTGCCTAATATTGCCAAATTTGACCCAATGCCAATATTGACAGAGTTATACTGTGACTCTGCTGACAGAAAAAAAATGTTCTTGGATCTTCAATTTGCTCATGTCTTGGATGTATATTCAGTTATTATGAAATGTGGCTTAAGGATTGTCTCTTATATTAATCAAATGGTCTTAAAGTATTTTATGATTTGGATATAAATTGCGTCGTGGACTTATGCTAAAAAGGGGGGGTACGGGATGGGAAATAGCTATACCGATTGGTTGATGGAGATGTCTTATTACATAACACCTTGGTACAAAGCAGATCGTGTTAGTTGTGGAATTGCGTAAAGTTTAAAGACAAGAACAACTACATTGTCCAATGGTCCTAACAAAAAGAGAGTTGAATCGTATGTAAAAGTGGAGAATAAAGAAGCCATCGTTTGTGTGGATGTCACTATTTATAACTAAACCAACACCTGATAATAAATCTGTCTATTATATAACACACAAAAACATATTATTCCTTCCTTAACTGTGGAATGTCTTTATGGTGGATGTGAACGACATTATCTTCATACAACATAAATGACAGTTGTTAAACTAACCAGTGAGATTCGAACCTCCCTCCTTTAGTATACTAGTCCATTGATCTACAAACTGAGCTAAATGGACCGTTTAAAATGCTCTCCATATTTGTATCAAAAAGCCCCTTACGAGAAGTGCAAACAGCAAAAGTGGAAGAAATGCAACGGACAATCTTCTTCTTTCGGCACATCGTAGTCTGCTGTATTGCTTTCCCTTATTCCAAAAAGCATACACTTCTTTCACATTAATTTTACCGTTAAAATTATATAATAGTGTGTTTTTCTTCAAAATATAACTCAATTTCGCAGATTCAGACACAGACAATAAACACACAATACACACACACACAAACTCTGTCTTATAACTTCTATCCATGCCTAAGTTCATCTATATCTATAGGATTAATATATATATATATATATATATATTATATATATATATATATATATATATTTTTTATATATATATATAATATATATATATATATTCAGATCATTAAAGGCAATAGACAGTTTCACGTTGATGATTCAGTAAGTTGATACACTACTTTCTTTCATTCCAAGTGAAATTTATTTTTAGCCAAAAAATCTTCAATAAATACAGTGTAAGTAAAACCCACGTTCATTCGCCTAATTGATGATTTAATTAGGGGAAGACAGAAATGTTAAGAGTTTTCAAGAAAGGGAAGAGTTCAGAAAAAAAAAGACCACCGGGGTTCGAACTTGGGACCTCTGTATCCCGCTCAATTGGCTTCCCGATGAACCAGAGGAGACACGAGGCTTTGTGTTTGTTTCAATCTTTGGGGGGGGGTTTGAGGGGGGGGGGGGGGGGGGGGGGTTTTTATTATGAAATACATGTATGGATTATTTACCCTCTGTGACGGTATTCCAATCAAGTACCCCATTTAGGAACTTGTGCTCTGGAAACGGTATTCAATGAATATGTAGAATTAGAAAGGATCAAGATTTTTTTGTTGAATACCGTGCATACGGTGCGATTTGTTAACACAGACTATCATTTTCATTGTTTACATATTGCCTTATGATACCGTGGAATCCCGATTGAAATCTGATTGGAATGGAATACGATCGACATGGTGTGTTAAACTTGGCATATTAATTAGCGGTACGTGAATAATTGTTTTACACGCCGTATTTTGTAACACCACAAACGCGATATAAGCCATTGGGGATCTATAGCGAACATAAAGTCCTTACAGGTAACAAACTATTGATATTTTAGCATTGAAATTGTCATACCATATTTCGGATGCACTCTACAAAACTGTGTGTATGTTTCCACAAATTTCTAAATGCCTACGCGTTAAAACAAACAACAAAACGGAAAAATACCCACTATTTTGAGAATCAGGGGTTACAAGAAAATACCCACCTTTAACCAGGATAGGGTAATTTTTTGCATTTGTATCTCTTAACGAGTTATGCTTTGAAAAAAAGGTTACAAAAACGTGAACATCATAGTTTACAGTATAGTGATGTTTCTTCTACAAGAAGATATTACAAGATACATAAGATCTTATTAAACTAAGACAATTTGCAGTCTGTAGTAGACAGCACATACATAGCAGCATGTTCCTTCATGAGAGAGATGCGATTGATTAGACACACATCCTCCTCTGTCTGTCTGCTCGTCTCTCTGTCTGTCTGTCTGTCTCTCTTATCTAATATATAATTTTAATATATTATATATATATATATTATATCTATATAATATATATTAATAATAATAATATGCGAATGAGCTAAGTGGTTTCATGTGAGAATTGCAAATAGATGAAAGCGCGATCAGTAGAACATTCCATTTAATTGGTATTGAAAATGACCGCTCCCTAATACTACAAGGGACGTTCACCTACATCTTTTATAATGAATGAAGAACACATGTTTAATTTCATACCATGTGCAATTTGAAGCACTTGCCAGTACTTACTTTTCAAGTTATGGGGGAAAATCAAAATTATATGATTTTTTTTTTTTTTTAATTCAAATTAAAAATGTGTTTGAACACTTTTTGTTATAAATGTAAAATGGCTCCCCCGCACCCCCATTCAATGTGGGAAATGTCAATGTCTTGTGAGTTCGCCAAATTGTCTCAACATGATTTCGGGGAAGGGGGGAGCGGGAGCCTTAGTCTGCATCAGTTACATTCTCAAATCAAAAGCAATCACATTTGTAGGTCATTCACAATTCAAGCACGGATTGGAACTTCAGTAAATGCAGCGTTCGAAGAACTTTTTCGATGATTGTCTGTGTCAAATGTAAAAAAACACATATAGATTCAGTGTTTCTCATAACTTAAAAACAACAAGTTCAATAACCATAACATTATTACATAAGTTTGTTACATGATAGGCTGTTTAATCAATGTAAAGTCGTGACTCATCAAGTGTTCCTTTTAGGGAGCGGTCACATTGACAGATGTAGGATATTTTGCAGTTTGGTGAATAGGCCTAGCGGCGAGTTTGGGTAATCCATTTGTAACTACAAACACAATTTGTTTTAATTTCACTTCAAATATTAAATAGGATGCTCTGATTTAAATTGTGACAAAAGATGACTCAATATTTTACGGATAGTCATTAACACCTTTGCTAATATTTCAAAAATTTGACCCCCCCCCAAACCCCCCCCACCCAATGCATATTGCAGCAGTTAGACTTTTGATCTTCTGACAAGAAAAAAAAAATTCGTTCTTGGATCTTCACATTGCCCATGGTTCTTGGATGTATATTCAAGCTATTATGAAATGGTGGCTAAAGGATTGTCTCTTAATTATCAAATTGTCTTCAAAGTATTTATGATTGGGTTAAAACTGCGTCGGGACTTTATGCTAAAAATGGGGGGGTAGGGATGAGAAATAGCTCTACCGAATGGTTTGCTGGAGATGTCCTATTACATAACACCTGGTACAAGCGATAGTGTATTGTGGAATTGCGTAAAGTTTAAGACAAGAAACAACTACATTGTACAATGGTCCTAACAAAACGAGAGTGAATAGTATGTAAGAAGTGAACATAAAAAATCACATTCCCCCCCCCCCCTCACCATTTGTGTTGATGTCCACTATTATAACTAAACCAACACATTATAACATACTATGTATATATAGAACTAACCAAAACATAATTATTCATTCCTTAACTGGGGAATATCTTTATGTGGATGTGAACGACAGATCTTCAATAAAACATAAATGACAGTTGTTAAAAAACTAACCAGTGAAGATTCGAACCTCCCTCCTCAGTATACTAGTCCATAGATCTACAAAAAATGCGCAAATGGACCGTTTAAAATTGTCTCCAATATTTTGTATCAACAAGCCCTACGAGAAGGCAAAAACATCAAACGTGAGAAATGCAAAAGACAATCTTCTTCTTTCGGCACATCGTAGTCTGCTGTATTGCGTTCACCTTCTTCCAAAAATGCATAACTTCTTTCACATAATTTTACCGTTAAATTATATAATTAATATGTGTTTTTTCTCAAATATAAACTCAATTTTCGCAGATTTCAGACCCAGACAATACACAAACAATACACAAAAACACAACTTGTTTATAACTCATCATGGTCTAAGTCAATCTTATATCTATAGATTACCATATATATAATATATATATATAAAATATAATATATATATATATATATATATATATTCCAGATCATAAAAGGCAAATAGCAGTTCAAAGTGGAATGATTTCAGTAAGTGATAACTTACTTTACTTTAATTCCAAGTGAAAGTTATTTTAGCCAAAAAATCTTCAATACATACAGTGTAAGTACTCACGTTCATTACATAACTGTAGCTTAATTAGGGGAAGACACGAACTGTTTAGAGTTTTTCACGAAAGGGAAGGCTTCAGAAAAAAAAAATACCACCGGGGTTCGAAATTGGTTACCTCTGTTCTCCGAAATCAATGGCTTCCCGCTGAACCAGAGGAGACACGACGCTTTGTTTTGTTTCAATTGATTGTTATTATAGAATACATGTTGGGATTATTACCCTCTGTGACTGTATTCAATCACGTACCCATAGAAATGTGTGCTCTGGCAACGGTATTCATGAATATGTAAGAATTAGAAAGGATCAGATTTTTTGGTTGAATACCGTGCATCCCGTGCGATTTGTTAAAAAATGACTATCATTTTCATTGTTTCCATCATTTTCCTTTAGGATTACCGTGGCATACCGATTGAAATATGATTGGAATTGAATACGATAGATAGACATGGTGTGTAAAACTTTGGCATATTAAGTAGGCGTACGTGAAATATGGTTTTATCACGCAGTATTTTTAACACCACAAACCGCAGAAAAGCCATTGCGGGATTTATGAACATATTTCTTACAGGTAAACAAAAATATTGATATTTTCGCATTGAACTTGTAAACATATTTCCGCATGCACTCTACAAAACATGTGTTTAGTTTTCGCCAAACAATTTCTAAATGCCAAACGCGTGTGAAACAAACAACAAACGGAAAAATACCCACATTTTGAGAAGCAGGGGTACAAGAAAAAATAACAACCTTTTAACCGGATATGTGGTTTTTTGCATTTGTTATTTTCTTAACGCGTTTATGCTTTTAAAAAATGTTAACAAAACGTGAACACATAGTGTTACAGTAGAGTGAGATTCTTCTACAAGAAAGATATTACAAGTATTACATAAGATCTTCTGACACTAAGACAATTTCAGTCTGTAGTAGACAGCACATAAATAGCAGCAGTTCCTTTTCTGAGAGAGATGCGATTGATTAGCCCACATCTCCTCTGTCTGTCTGTCGCGTCTCTCTGTCTGTTGTGCTGTCTCTCTCTCTATATATATAATTTTTATATATATATATATTATATATATATATAGATATATATATATATAATATTAAATAAGAATAATTGAGAATGAGATAAGTGGGTTCATGTGAATGAATGCAATAGATGAAGCGCGCATCAGTAGAACATTTCCATTTAATTGGTTTGAAAAATGACCGCTCCCTACTACTACAAGAGTTCAACCTACACTTATATGAATGAAGAACAAATGTTATATTTCATACCATGTGCAATTGGAAGCACTTGCAGTACTTACTTTAAGTTAGGGGGAAATCAAAATTTATATGGGATTTTTTTTGCATTTGACACAGACAATATCGCAAAAATGTATGAAACACTGTTCTGTCTATACATGTAAAATGCTCCCCCGCACCCCATTCAATGTTGCGAAATGTCAATGTCGTGTTGAGTTCGCCAAATTGTATCACATTGATTAGGGGGAAGGGGGAGGCAGGGGAGCCTTAGTCTCCATCATTTTACATCCAAAATCAAAAAGCAATACCCTTGTAGGTCATTCACAATTCAAGCACGGATTGGGACTCGGTAAATGCAGCGTTCGAAGAACTTTTTTCGATGATTGTCGTGTCAAATTAAAAAAAAAACATATAGTCAGATGTTTTCTCATAACTTAAAAAAACAAGTTCAATAAACAAAACATTATACATACGTTGTACATGATATGTGCTTTTAATCAAGGTAAAGTCGTGACTCCTCAAGTGTTCCTTTTAGGGAGCGGTCACATTGAACTCGTATGTTAGGCTATTTTGACAGTATTGGTGAATAGGCTAGACGGCGAGTTTGGGTACAGCATTTTTAACTAAACAAACAAAATTTTGTTTAATTTCACTCTGCACATGATTGCTAATAGGATGCTTGATTTCAAGTGTTGACAAAAAGATGACTCAATATTTTTACGGATTAGTCAAATTTAACACCTTTGCTAATATTTCCAAATTTGACCCATGCCCAATATTTGCCAGAGTTATTACTTTGACTCTTCTGACAGAAAAAAAAATGTTCTTGGATCTCACATTGCTCATGGTTCTTTGGATGTATATTCAGCCATATTATGAAATGGTGGCTAAGGATTGTCTCTTATATTAATCAAATGGTCTTAAAGTATTTTATGATTTGGATATAAATTGCGTCGTGATTCTGCTAAAAATGGGGGGTACGGGATGGAGAACTAGCTCTACCGATTGGTTGTGGAAGATGTCCTATTACAATAACCCTTGGTAAAAAGCAGATCTGGTATGTGGATTGCGTAAAGTTTTAGAGACAAGAACAACTACATTGTCGCATGCGTCCTAACAAAAACGAGAGCTGAATAGTATGTAAAAGTGGAGAATGAAAGAATCCATCATTTGTGTTGATGTCACTTTTATAAACTAAACCAACACATTATAATATATATGTATATTAATAACTAAACCCAAACAATTATCTCCTTAACTGTGGAATATCTTTATGTGGATGAGAACGGCATTATCTTCAATACAACATAAATGACAGTTGTTAAACTAACCAGTGAAAGATTCGAACCTCCCTCCTTCAGGATACTAGTCCATAGATCTAAAAACTGAGCTAATGGACCGTTTTAAAATGCTATCCATATTGTATCAAAAAGCCCTTACGAGAAGTGCAAACCATCAAACGGGAAGAAATGCAAACGGCAAATCTTTTTCTTTCGGCACAGCGTAGTCTGCTGTATGCTTTCACCTCTTCCAAAAAGCATAACATTTTTCCATTAATTTTTCCCGTTAATTATATAATATTTGTTTTTTCT
>JAMKCH010050852.1:0-10701 GCA_023653785.1 Ophioderma brevispina
TCTCTGTTCGCCACTCCAGGTCCATTGTTACTTTCAAGAAAGTTCTAAAATTCCATCTACTTCCTAAGAGTTGACCATGTCCTTAAATTGTTTTTTCTTACGTCACATGAATTTCCTTATTCGATTGTGCAGCTGTTTCTTAATTATATAATAGTTATGATGTTAAGTGGTTCGCCACTTATAAACCTATTGTATTATTATCTTTTAGGCTAAATAGTAATTACTTTCTATTTGAAAAGTGCTTTGACCTTATTTTGATAAGGCGTGATATCCAATGCTGTTTGTATCTGTGTATGTAGGATATCGTTTGAATATCTTGCAAAATCTGAAATTAATTTGTTTAACTTTGATCCCAAAAGATACTATGGTCTACAAGATGACGCGTTTAGTTTCCTGATTTGACCTTGTTCTAACCCCTATATGACCGGTATGATGAACGCTAATGGCCACACTTCAAAGAAATGTGTACCGAAATTGAACACCTATTTGTAACACTTTTTGAAGACGCACCCGAGTGTAAAATTGACGAACACCAATGATTGTGTTTTTGTTTGTTTTTATTTTCTGGTGAAAGCTGAGAATTTAAAGTCTTTTCATTTTTTTTCAGATAGAGAACACTGAAAAACACAAAAAACTTTTAAATGAATAGAAATATTAAAAAATGAGCCCATTCTTAAAAGTAATATGTTCTAAAATTGTTTTTATTTAAAAGGAACTAAAAAGTGTTAGTGTACATAAAGTGTTACAAATAGACTATAATTAGTGCTCTATTTCAGTACACATTATTTTTACAGTGCACGCGGAAAACAACGTTGCTCAGCGCGGTATAAGTGACACCATTGCTCAACTGACACCTGACAGTGGCGTATAGCAATAACATTCCTATGGGAGAGGGGTTAGTGCATCTGGGTTGTTCATAATTCCACAGTTTTCACCGAAGAAAAGGCTTACCAATCCGTAGCAATGTGCTACTTTCTGGAACAAATCCTGGTAACAGTGTCAAAATGAAGTTCTGCCTGTAAAGATCCCTGAAAGAGTAAAGCAGCAGAATCGGGTTCATTCCTTACTGTTTTAAGGTTCGGAAATCGACAGGTTAATGGATGCTGCTTAACATCCAAAACACCCTTCCTCAAATTAACTTTTGGCTTCAAAATTCTTTATCTTTCTTAATTTAAATTCTTCGGAAAACGAACTGGGTTTAAAGAATTTGTTCTGGTGGCAGAAATATGAACTTCAAAACATTTTTGGATTAACGAACACAATTTCATTTTTCGGATTAACGAACCGTATTTTATTTTCGGATTAATGAACTTTTTCTCATTTTCGGATCAACAAACCTTATTTCATTTTCGGATCAACGAACCCCATTTCATTTTCGGATCAACACACCACCTTATTTTCACATTTTCGGATCAACTAACCTTTTTCATTCATTTTGGATCAACGAACCTATTTCATTTTCGGATCAACGAACCTCATTCATTTTCGATCAACGAACCTTATTTCATTTTCGGATCAACGACCTCATTTCATTTTCGGATCAACAAACCTTATTTCATTTTCGGATCAACGAACCTTCGGAAAAACGAACCTTCGGAAAAACGCAACTTCGGATAAACGAACATTCGGAATAACAAACCTTCGGAATAAAGAAACAAATGTCCGGATTAACGAACCTTCGGAATAACGCCTATGTAGGTATAGGAAATTCCCGTGTTCGGATCAACGACCTTCGGAATAACGAACCTTCGGAATAATGAACAGCAACCGACCATGGACCTAGTAGATAGAAGGACCAACAACACACTAGTTTCAAATACCCTATCACGTTGCCGCCTTTTGTTATTAAATCCCATCATGATCCCATTTACAGGCTTACGGTAATGCGATAATCACCCTCTCAGCAGGAGGGCTGACTGGTTTCGCTCTTCGGGGCATACTGGGAAATTGTTGAATGATGTAAATTGCAATATTGGAAAGAGGAAATTGAAAGATCAGGAAATATTTTGTTCTGAAATTAATGGAAAAATGGAAAACGTCCTAATAGCATGTTATTTCATCATTTAAATTATTGCTTATTAACCCTTGTCTACCTGAGCAATTTTTTGTAACAACACACCGGAAGGGGGTACCACCCATTGAATTTTCTTTATTGAACATCCAATTCCTATAAATTTGGTACCTACATTATAGCTTAGAATTTATTCTTTCCATTGGTATCAAAATATGCAGAAACCAATGATGACGTCACTATGACGTCATAAGGTAATAAAGTATGAAAATACTGCATATAGGAAGAAACATTGATATTTTTCAAATTTACTGGCTCAAAAATAATATTGTAACAATTAAACATTTTCCATCATGGAGAGACATTATGACGTTCATATATGAGCATATGTGTAGTATGTTGGTAATCATTGGGAATCAAAGGAAGAGGAGGACCTGCTAGCTATTGCAACTAATCACATGTCTGGTTGATATTCGTACGTACTATGGGTGTTGGTATTTCCTTCCGAAAGCGGTGTGGGGGTCGCCCTTTTCTTCCTATACCCCGGTAGTTTTTTTGATGGGTGCATGAAACGGAGCATAAAATGTCAATTGGTATTACATTTGACACCGGCAAATGGGGTTTTAGTAGGGGAAGATAGAAGATAAGAGAGCGGTCACAACCTCCCCGGAAACTTAGGGTTTAATTAATTAATAATTTATCCATTTAATTTAGGTAAAAGTATTACTTATCACACTCATATTTTCACAATGAAAAAACTGACATTGGAAATCAGTTTCGACATGGTGTCGGCTAGTATCAAACCCAAACAGCCACACGGTCACAAATCAACATAACCGACCGGAAGTTAAAATAGTACAATTTGGTAGGTTTTCGAGGTAGAATTACGCGTATTGAAAGTTGGACACCAGTTCTAGTTATAACTTTGCTACAAGGTACATGAACTTGCCTAACACCATTTCTCAAGAGTCGGAAATTATCGAAACATTCTCATATTATTTTTCACAAGATTTTAACAATACGAGGTCACAAAATCACCCAAAATGCACGCTTATTTTCTACATTTCGTAGCTCACACAAAGGCCTGACGGATTTTAAAAGAAAGCGCACGGGCACATTTTCACAAATAGAAATGTTTCCTTCACAATTTGCTGTTCAACTATAGTCTAGGCCTTGGAAGAACATAGAATATTTTACAACAGCATAAAAATAACATACCCCAAAACAGAATAGGACATTGATATGAGATAAAGCATCCAGGTAATTTGTAGGCCAACTTTTAAAAGTTTTCCATAACTTTAAAAAATCACCAATGTGTATATTACATGAAATAGTTTGACTCGTACCCTGATATTAAAACCACAAGGTTATAGACCGATCAAACAGTGTGCATAGCGTGGTACACATTCATATGGCGTGCGTGTATTGTGTTAATAATATGATGCATTTCGTCGTCTGCTGATTTTATCGTCGCCGGCGACGCGAAATTAAAAAATGCGTTTTCTGTTTCCGCTAAGTAAGCTTTTGGTCTTAAATCATTTCGGTGGAGGGCTTTTGTATATAAAAGCCTTACAACCATGCAAAAATAATCCGATTTTTGGACACAACTGAGGGCGCACTATTTTTCAAATGTGCCAGTGTCTATTAATGGGGGTTTTCGGTTTTTCTGAAATAAGTTTCCTCTATTCGGTGACAAAATTGCCAAAAACAAAAAAACATAGAAACATGAGTGTACTATGCACTTTTCCAAAAAAACCCGACAGTTCCTGGGTCCACAAACATCCGGTGAATTACAAACTTTTTGTGGACAGGTTTTCTTTACTAAAGAGCGTAGTCATGGTCGTCGCGGCAAGAGATTATAAATCCACAGACGGTCGCGGTTTCTATGCACAAGAATACACATCGAGTGTTAGTTTGTCGAGATGACAGGGGTAATGAATTAGGCAATGGTGGTTTTCGCGTTGTTGGTCCTAATCGTCTATAGAATATATTCATCGAAAAAAGATCTTTTATGCTGGGCTGGGCGGGGGTGATCGGAAAAAATGATGGTGTGCCATTATCTCTCCGTTTATTAAAGTCGATAGGCTGCTTGTGACAGTAAGTTTTATTGTAACATCTATCCATATGTTCACATCAATGTACCTGTCTGTATCCGCACAGGAGCTATCTAATCGTTCTTATTGCCCGAGATGGTTATTGAGATTAGCGGATACCGACGAGTATCGTGGTATTAGTCCATTTGAAAGCATGTTGCTAAATAACCACCCGTGATTCGGTTAATGTGAATTGAAACGTACAGAGAAATTATCTCCGGTGCTGTTTTGTGTGAGCTCCATAGACATTACTAAGCTCCATTCATTTCCGGTTCGACTGAGAACCTTCTGTCTTGACCAGTGAAGATCTGGTAACGGTGGGAGAATCGATCTTGGATGAATTACTAGAGGTCAATGGTGTACTGAGTGTACTACCCAAGGGGGGTGAAGCCCATTCAAAACCGTCGTCCGTGCTGGGCGTGACATTTTGAATATTGCACGGAATACTTATCAGTTTGGGTGGCTTTGGGTTTATTTACACACATAATGTCAAGTCCTTACAAACAATCCGCAAAATTCAGTTGTTGGATGTTGGGGCCTATTGGGTGGTTAAATTTTGTCTACCCATGGCCACACAACGATTGAAATGACACGTCAGTCGTTTGATTTAAGTAAACCGCCTCAATGAATACATCTTTGCACAGAAGCGCGAATTGCATTATGGAAAAAGACGTATCAGAGGCACAATGATCCAGGTGCACTATTATTACACCGTGCCACCTCTAACAATTACACAGTTTGATCACTACCGATTAGTGTATATGCAGAAGCGGCACCCAACAGTATGTGGAAGAAGCGGAGGCAGCCATGCTTTCTATTGTTGGTACTCATGTTTTCTTTGTGGTCGGCAAAACAGCGAGCGATGAATTTCTAAGATGATCGTCGTTAATGCTTTACCTCTCTATCTATATAGAACCTCTTTGGTCCTACCACCCATCTGTCTAATTGTGTTATCCATTGAGTGTTGTATGACATCTTTGTTTTAGCACTGTACCCAAATGGCCTCGGTCTCAAGGTCACGGTTTATTATTCCGTACATGTTGCTATGTAGCTAGGACACTTTCTCATGGGGACACTCATTTTCTTTACACCGGTAAATAACTTGTTTTTGTAATTGTGGTCGGCAAATGGATAGTTTTGTGAGGCAAAAAACTATTTTTACCGTCGTTTAAAAAATCTGAGGAGCAGAGGGGGATAGGGGAAAACTATATCATTATAAAATTGTTCAAAAGTACTTGTGTTATATTGGATGCTACAGAAGCTGATAGTGAACTGTATTGCTGTCGTATTTTAAGCCAAAAGAGCCTTCAGGTTTTTTTTAATCAAAAAAGGATTGCAGATTGCGGTCGTAAATGTGGGCATTAGTGAACTTGTACGCAGTCATTTGGGAGTTTTCGCTGTGATAATTATCATCGTTGCACTGCAACGCTTCTTTCAACTCTGGACATTAGTGAACATAAATATTCATATGTAAATCATTGAGTGTAATATTATTGTGTTGAAATTGTTTTGGACATACTAAATTCTTGAACTAATCTGATTAAAATCATTAAAACAGTGTTATTATATAAATTTAGATCATTTTGTGCACAATAATAATATAATAATAATATAATAATATAATAATAATATAATAATAATATAATAATATAATAATATAATAATAATATAATAATAATATAATAATAATATAATAATAATATAATAATAATAAATAATAATACCCGACATTTGTAAGGCGCCTTTTCCCAAGAATTCAAAGCGCTGTTGCCTATTATTATTACGCTGCCTTCAGGAAATCGTCACAATCATTTCGCTTCATCTAGGCGGGCAGCTGGCCAAGCGCACACCCCTATCAGCACTTAGGTTGTAATATTCCCCATAACAGCTCCCCATATTTCGCTTGGGTGAACGAGGCAATTGAGATTAAGTATCTTGCCCAGGGACACAAACGCGTTGACTACAGCGGGACTCGAACTTACGATTTCCAATGGTTTAATGATCATGAGTCCTGCACTTATCCGCAACTTATCCGCAGCGCCACACGTGCTCTCGTACACAAGGCTCATTTCTTTGTGTTTAAAGAGTATTTCTGACCTTTGACATCCATGAGACGTCGTAACAGGGACAAATAATAGGTTTCTACATACAACAAAAGTGTGACTGCTTCCGGGAAATAATGAAGGTCCTAGGGACGATGTTATTAGCGAATGAACCATGGACCGTAAATCTTGACTGAGCCCAACATAAGATCATAGTTACTTCGATTTTTTTACGTTTGTCATAACTGTTTGAAATTCTCATTTATTATATATAATAAACCCAAATAAAACAAATAAAATAACCAGTGACAAAGTTTTGACAAATGATTTGGATTATTTATTCTACGAGTTAAAATCTGTGCACATTTTATTTCATTGCTGGCAAATATACGGTGTACCATCGACGCCAAAAAAAAAACTGAAAAAAAATCAAAAGAAAAAAAAAACCCTCAAAAAAGAAAAAAAATATTTTGCCTAAGATTTTTTCTATTGGATTTTGCCCCTTTTTTATTTTTTTTCACCTTATATTTTTATTTTTATTTTTATTTTTTTTATTTATTTTTTATTATTTGTTTTACCCCGAAGATTTTTTTCTTTGGATTTTTTTTTGGAGGGGGGCGTCGATCATACACCATACAAATATGTGCCTCTCTTACAATCTAGTTGTATACATAATAGCTATCAGTACTTTGGCGATTCGGGTGATAGAGGGCGCTACACTGCACATCTGTTGTGCAGCCGGTGGGGCGGAAGAATTCCCAAATTTATACATCGCCATTGGTTTAACACGTAAAAAGCCGCACAATGTCTGAATTTTGTTATTATCGAAGGATATAGTACAACTTTAGTGTGTCGGCGCCAAGTTAAAAAAATACTTTTAAACAAAAGAAATTCATTTATTAAGCCGTGTCTCGCGTGTGAATATATAACAGAAACAAATTTCCCTTTAACCAATGTTTGACTCGTAATTCCCTAGATTGGGAGTATCATCAACAATCACTGATCTGCTCGCAATATCAAAAGCAAATTGTTTCGTTTAACCCCTAAAGTATATGTGACACCTTTCACGTTAAACTACGAATTAAGAAACATAAAATAACATGGTAGTGTTTTTGCGTATTAGGGGCAATGTTGAAAAACTCAAAAACGTCACAGATCGTACAGTCTTCATTCACAATCAGATCTAAGCAACACTTAGTAAGCTCGCTTTATTTTTCCCCTGACGTGCCTTGGATCACCCGCAACTGTCGTTTGCTCCACGTAAGTGATGAATCTACCAGTTGTCATTATTTTAAAATCTCCGTAAATAATAATAAAATAATAATCAGTTTTTATAATAGCGCTTTAATCACTGTAACAGTCTCCAAGAGCTGTTGCCTATTATGTTATTACACCGCATTAGGAAATCTTCACAATCATTTCCCTTCATATAGGTGGCTTTGCCTGCAAGCGCACATCCCGATCAGCACTTGATTGTAATATCCCCCTCATATGACGCTCCCATAGTTTCGCTTGGGTCCTTATTAACAGTATCTTATGGGACTGGTTCAGTTCCGTATACCTCGCTGCCTGTGCAAGTGCAGTGCCGATATATCGATCATTGTCTGCAGCAAATCAACGTAACCTGCTGCAAGCTGCAGTTAAAATAAATTTAACTCGGTTACAGTACCGCATGCGTATACTGGACGGAGATCGTAATTCGAGCACTGCACCTTACCGCAACGCACGCCTGCACGTGTAGTATGAACGAACCTTTACACTACTGTTAATATGCCTCCATTTTTTCTGATTAAACTGTTAAATATTATTTTCTCAATTGTTATTTTGATAGAGATTCTCAGGCTGGAAAAGTTTACTTTTTTTTTACTTATAAACGAGAGAAAGGGAATACCCTAGTTAGTTTTGCTAAGTGCACCTGGTTAGATTGTTCACAATAAGGGAAGTGGGGGAATTCCCCAAGGATGGCTAAACTTAGAAACTTGTTATGTTTTGAGATCAACATTGTAAGATCAGGAATTTCCACATAGATTATAATGGAAAGTGAGTGATTCAGGTTATGGTTTTAGCATGAGCTGTTGTAATATCATTTTTAGACTGGGAACTTTGTGAAAGTTTCAGTATCTATTTCAGATTTAGGTTAAGTCCTCTCCGTCAGCAGTTGCAATCAGCTATACATTATGGTTATAGCTCGTTATTATCTACAATAATGGTAGATTCATACTCCACCAGTGCCAGGATTTATTATATGCAATTCCATGTGAGTTCAGATTGCTGTAATATTCTTACTGTCGTCTTTGAAAGCCGAAAGTGGCTGGACAAAATAGGAATTCCAACTTGTGACATATCGAAATCGTGGTGATTATCTCGGTCACTGATATACTGTGGATTATTAATGTCGTCGAGGGACTTATTACCTTGTCGTCTTGAACTGCTGGGACAAAAGTTACTTTCAGGACTGAGAAGATTCCTTTGGAATTATTACCTGAGGATTTATAAGCGTGACTTTGCATGGCGTCATTTTTGAAGTCTTCGCTGTGAGGACATACACTGTTGCTCATCGTGAACTGCAACGCCTTTCATGTGGACAAATAACTGGGACATTCTTAGGACAATAAGTATTAACTAATTGGTGTCATTGGTGTAATTTGATTTATTGTATAATGTTTTGACATAACCAATTCTTGAACGAATTACAAATTATTATTGTAGAAATTCAGATCACTTGTGCACAAGCTCATTATTTGTGTTTGAAAGGTATTTCTGACTTTTGGACTCCTACATACGTCATAACAGAATACATAAGGTTAGCTAATCTTGTAATTTCCGTTGCTTAAAAATTCATATAAGAATAGAGCAGACTATGGGACCATGTCCTATGTCTTGATTATCAGGATAATGCCCCTAGTGGAGTAGGGAAAACCAGTGAAATTCATAATAAATTATTACCATCGTAAACCGTCTGTTCCCGCAAATAAAAGGCACATTTTTCTTGCAAATTCACCTCGAGTACTTTTCTGAATGTATGGGCATTGAATGAGTTGCATGTGAATAGGTGGTAACTTAAAATCGCACGTTCTACTTAATGAAATCAATTCAATCACGTAGGCAATTTAGCTACATTCACTTCAAAACATTCTGACTAATCGTATTTGCTTCTGTGATATTCATGCAACATGTGATTGAATGTTACTGACCTTTGAGCGCACGTGATTTGGATGTCAAAGGAACATAACTAGGGGTTGCAAACATAAGACTTAACTCAACGAAATAAATAATAAAGAATTTCGTTAATTCTGCTGTTCATATTAAAAATTGTTCTGTGTTTATATAATGTTTATTGACATTACCATATACAAGCTTTATGAGATGTTTACTAGTGAGGTAATGAATGGATTTGCTTATTAGAAAATATTAACATCGCTTTCTCAAAAGCAGTATTCTCAGAATTAAAGAAATTCTTTATATTTCTTTTCAGTTTGAGTTACGTTCTTCTTTTTGTCCACCCCGAATTAAAGTATTTGCCCTCTCTATGGTAAAATTATGTCAACATGAAAAACCAGATTGTCCGTTCGTTCATGACAAGGTGAATCTGACCACGTATTTTCTTTTTTCTGCCCCCTCTCGCCAATCTAATCGACGCTGTCCAAAAACTGTTTCCTCTGGTGACACGATGGTTAAATCTACTATAGTTATTGTGAAAGAGGATGGATATTTTGTTACGCAATCCGAATCGTGGTTACAAAACCTAGAATATATTCAACTGCCTGGCAATATAACAATGGCTCGTCTTACGGCCCGATGGTTGTAATATCTTAGCTCATGGTTTGCTGAAGTTTATATACATATCTATTAGTCACTGATGTTGGAAAAAGTTGGGGTGAATTTTATTCTTTGCAGAAAATGTGCCAGTTTTATGTGCGGGAACAGACAGTTATATGAATTCAATAATGTATTATGAATTTAGAATTGGTTTCCCCCTAACCCCAGGGGCACTACGAAATTTGTTATACCGCTAGTTATTTAGTCTACTCTTATAGTCTAGCTATATCAACACGTTTATATAAAATGCTCGTTTGGAATAAAAGGTCTCGCTTCCCAAACTCGACGAAAGAATGACTCTTCATTCGAAATTTATATTAATCTCTACTAAGAACACTCGCAAGAACCATTGTATAGCTTATTTATTTCGCTTGAACTATAACCGATTCCTCTTTAATGCATGTCGCTAGAAAGTGACTTGCCCTTTGGTCTAATCCCAATTGGTCTACTGGCCATTTTGGCTAACTCCATTGGTCCCTAATACATTTAGGTCGAATAACCATTTAGGCTAAAAACCATTTGCGTCTATTAGCCATGTAGTCTAATATTCATCTGGCCTAAACCTCATATCGATCCTAATATCCATATGTCCCTATAAACCCAAATTGCCTAATGCCAATTTGTCTAATACCCATCTGGTCTATATGCATTTGATCTAATTCCATTTGGTCGAATATCATTTGGTCTAAAACCATTTTGGTCTAATATCCATTTGGTCTAATATCCATTTGGTCTA
>JAMKCH010050853.1:0-10411 GCA_023653785.1 Ophioderma brevispina
GCATCGCACAATTTCCCCTTGGAAAGTCCTCCAAAGAGAAAAGTTGAGCCTACCAACTATACTAAAAGAAAAAAACTCCTTTACCAGAGCAAGGATGGCGCCCGGTGACTGGAAAAAGTCTGTAAACCTACACTTTTTGCGCTTGTTATTGTTTGAAAGGCAAGTAAACAAACGGCACAAAATGGAGGATCAACTGAACAATGCAATCTGACCTGAAAATCATACAAAAATGCTAATACATTATTAGCAGCACAAATATCCTCATTGCACTTTTTTAAGTCCCGAAAGCTAATTTTGAATAAAAATACAATTTTACTTGGAATAGACTTTTATACCTTGGGCTAACAAATGACAGATATTTTTGTTAAGATTAATAATAATAATAAGAGGATGATAGACCTGTTCTTAAAGGTCATAATGCCATAGTTACTAATACCCCTCACCCATTATTAAAGTAAATTAAATTTTTGAATTTTAATACTTTAATGTATGATGGAGAAAAATAAAACTAATAAAATCTGAAGTGCATGCAATAGCGAAAAACGAGAATTGAAATGACACTGAAATTAGGATCTGCTGAAAAGCATTACCTTGGACCACGAGTGCCACTTACCACATGCCTGTACAATTAATCGCCGGATTAAGGTTCACCCTGGCGATATGCGCGCATAAAAACAAAAGTTTAGTACCAACACTACAGGTAATTAAAGCATGCGACCACTTCAAGGGCCAGGTTTTTTTTTTCAGTAAGAAGCCTGTATGGGCATATAGACTAAGGGGCGTGGACCAAATAACCACTGTATAACAAATTCTGTTTGTCCCAATCGGAGGGGCTAAGGGAAAACCAAGTGTAAATTCTAATAAAAATTATTACCATCACATAACTGTCTGTTTCCCGTTCTATAAACTGGCAATTTCTTAAAATAAATAAATGTCACCTCAATTTCTTCCCCAATTCAGACCAATGGATATGTTATAGCCTTCATCAAACCAGTAGCTAAAGATATTTAATAATCGGCCCGGTATGTGGGGCCATTGTTATAAGCCCTGGTGTTACCCACCTCCACGATTTCGGGTTGAGTGACAATTCCCGTCCAGCCTCTTTCACAATAACTAACCAGTTGTACATTTATAATATAGGTCGTTGACACTAAATTTCATCTGAAAAAACGCGGTAAATGAAGAACTGAAAGTAAGCACTATTACTGGTGTTGGTTCTGCACAAAGGTGTTAGGTCAAAGCTTGCCCCAACATTCTCCTCTCATGATTTTTTGTTCATGTTTCTGCCTTTTCGAATAAATGATGAAAAACATGGCCAAGTTAATTGAACACTGCACTATAGAAGCTCAATATTTATTTATTTGTGGAAGAGGTTAAGTATTTTTCTGAAAAAGTAACTCAGTCTAATTGGAAGTGATAACACCTGAAATCTTACTGCGAGACAATATAACAAATGGTCCTGCACTCCCAGAATAAAAAGGGAATCTGAAAAGTGTTTTTCTACACCGTATACCGGGCCGGTGATTGAATTCTGTAACTCCATTTTTTTTCTGAAGTCTATGTGCATCCACTAGTCCTGATATTGGGGAAATGAAATTGAAGTGACATTTTATTCTTTTTCAAGAAAATGGTGCCATCTTTTATTTGTGGGAACCGACGATTATATGATTTTTAATTTATTATGATTTACACTTGGTTTTCCCCTAGGCCCCCGCCGATGACCAATCAATCAACCAAATCAATCAATTTATTTTCCCTCTTCACAAAACATGTATACAAAATAGAGATGATAATTCCTAATATTATAAGATATATATAACCATAACTTATGTACAAAATGAAATTGGGTTTGTATACAAGATAATACTTAAAACTTAGTTAAATGAAAACATTTTTTCAAAAGTATGACATTATACGTGGAAATATTACAGATAAACATTCCAGCATTAAATTTGGAATGCATACAAGGTGCATGGCCGAGGACAAACCACTGTAAAACTCTAGAGCGTGAGGTCGAAGTGCCCTCTAAAAAAAAAGGTAAAAAATGAAAAAGTTAACAAGAGTTATACTTAAATACGAAAGACCATGGGGGGAGACGAGACAAAGTATACAGGACGGGACAAACTAGGACAAACCATTAGGCCTGACTACGAGTATTTATACATAAAATGATAAGATGATATACAGATGAAGAGGGGGAAAAGGAAAATAAAAACAAGATATTAAGAGGTAGGTCATCATACAGCGTGACAAGAGGCTTTTTAAACTTGTTTTTAAAGGATGATAGTGAGGGGGGATTCTGGAGTTCAAGGTCATTGCAAATCCAAAGCTTAGGGCCTTGGGATTTGGATGTATTACTGGCAAGAACAGTGTTTGGTAGGTGTAATTAAGGGGTCATAGCATGTCTGGTATAATCATAGCTGTGAAAAGGTTTCAACGTTGAAGAATTCAATTGAATAACATCAGGTGTAAGAAGATGGTGGTGATACTGGTTACATAAAGCGGCAATTATGAAGTTGGTAGATGTCGCGCACTTTAAGAGATAAGAGATATGAAATGACAAGGGGATCAGTGTGGGCAAGCCATAGAGAATTAGTACATGTACGGATGGCGCGTTTTGAAGAAGAACGGACAGATTCAGACTAGAGTTGTTAGATCAGCCCAAATCATTGCACCATATGACAGGTATGGAAGAATGAGAGAGTTGTAAAGAGTCTTGATAGATGTGGGAAGGTAAGGACGCACCTTACGAATCACAACCAATGTATTTGGAAACTATTTAAGTTACTGCTGTGTATGGGAATTCATGACATTTTGAGTCCAATTGTAGGCCAAGAATTTGGTTGTGTCAACCTAGAGGCTTGGAGTATCGTCCATTTGTATTTTAATGTCAATTTAGGTTTATTGCTATGTTTAGTTTTAAAAATCTATATTATGTCTTTTTTTATGTTTATGAGAAAGTTTATTTAGTTTTGACCATTAGCTATCTGTTTAAGTTCCAGTGTTAATTATTTCCTCAAGTTTAAGCGGGTCTGAATGGGAAATAAATATTCGTTCACTGCAAATAAAATAACTGGGGGAATTTTAGAACAGAGGGGTAAGTCTTTATGTAAAGTAGGAATAAAAGAGGATCAAGTATAGAGCCCTGGGAACGCCGCATGTGATGCTGACAGGGTCGGAGATGGTATTGTTGTAGATCACTCACTGTTTGATATCTGCCATTCAAGTAGCTTCTCATCCAATCATTGGCAAGGCCTCTAATACCATAAATAAATAAAGTTAAAATGGATAAGAGAATCTACGCGTGGGTTGATGGTAAATACAAAGGCCTTGCTTAAATCAGAAAAAATACCGTTGTTATGTAGCTTGTTATCTCGATTTTGTGCAAATTGCAGTACAATTGTTGATAGCCATGAAGTAGATCTCTTGGCCTAAAGCCAAATGGATGAGAAGGATGTTGTTTTTGGTATAAAGTTAAATTAAAGACCATAACTAACTTTTTTCAAGAAGTTTACTCAGGGTGCAAAATGGATAGAGCCTATAGTTTGGAGACTCATGTTGTCCCCCCGCCTTTAAAAATAGGGGTCACATTGCAATTTTTTTAAATTAGGAAGTCCAAAACCAGTCGTTTATTGATATGGAGTATTGGAAGACATCACTTGTGATTGGAACATTTGTTTTAGTTAATGTGTTGCTAATGCCGTCCCAGTACCCCTACTGTAACTCGAAGTTTTTAAAGTTTTAGATGTTAATTTAATAATCTCCTCAGGGAAGTAGGTGACATAAAACTATTAGAGTTGAGGGAAAGATGTGGTTCTCAAAGGTCGATGAGGATCCAGGAATTGTTTCATCTTAGCAAAGTGTTTTGGCCAATATTGGCAAAAAAAAAATAATCGTTACAAAACTTTCAACTTCAGCAATTTCTGTATTATTGTAAGTCTTTAAACCGTGTTTAGTTAGGAAAAATCAGATGTTTAGGTTTTTTTTTTATTACGCCTAATACGTTATTCAAAGTTTTCCACATTAGTTGAAAAAACAGTATTATTTCTGTTGTCTTCAATTTTATATTGAGATGAAGGATTTTTTGCTGAGCCTAAGTAGTGAATTTAGGTGGTTTACGTTACTTCGACAACAACCAACATCATAAGATAGGACATGTCCCACAGCCTATATGGTAAACCCGAGATTACGATGCAATTACTGGGGTATTGAAAAAACATAAAAATACAGGGTGTGGAATTTGCACCCTACATGGTGAATAAAAGCAATTAAACTGCGCCATTGCATTGATATTTATAAACCATAGCGAAACAAGATCAAAAATGCACCGTGTAATCGCCTAGACATTGAATGCGCCCGCATGTAAAACTTTCCAGAACACGAGCGTTATTAAATAAGAAAGCAAAGCTTAAGCAGGTTGGATAGAAAATACCTGAAAGCCTATTGACCAATTATACCCACAATATGTAATATGAAGGGGCGTTGAACCGAGAAATAAGGTGGAATGCAAAATTGAGATTGAATGGAGAGTTAAAACTGGCCTATCAATCAATTGATCGACCGTGTCTGTCCAATGGTTTCGAAAAATTAAATGTACCCTGCATGACAACCACGAACATACCAGATTTCGCTTGACCCTTCATTACAAATCGATAGGCAATTGATTTAAAATTTGGCTTGGTGCATGGCAAGGCCAAATGCCGAAATACTCCATTGTAAAACACATTTCATTGGATGTAAAAGCGTATAAACACATTAACTTGACTGACAAAGAACTGGTTGCAAACCAAAACAACCGAATGGTGCGTTAGTGCCAAATTGGTAGCAGATTGTTCAATTTGATACAAAAGGAATGTAACAGGTAGCTCACCGTTTCATTTCATCATCGCTGTTTCAAACCGGAGCAGTAGCCACAACTCACCTCACACTAAAACACGTTTGGTCTTACAGAAGTAAATACGCATGCTGACAGTATGCAGTGCCCGCACAGGTCTTGAACCTTGTCTCCTCCGGTGTATTCGCCATAGCACACTCATGAACCGTACCCCCTTCAACTGGCGTGGAATCCTTTCGAGGATCAATTGAGATTATTTTAACAGCTTTGTACATAGCAAGGTAGTTAGAGTATAGCTTGCGAGGGAAGAAGAAAAACTCTCCAACCACACGTCAAACCTTCCACACACAAACGCCAACGACAAAAATAATTTATACAACAAGTTTATGAGAAAGGAAAAACCATCCTACACACAGTGAGCACTGAATGAGTTTTATGACCGACAGACGCGAAGCTCATACGCGGACAAGGACATGCAATGATTCCATTGGATGCTGAGCCTGAAAAGGTGAGCGATGATTGGACAAATGCCGCATTTGAGGATGCTATTTGCATACATCCTCGCAATCATGGAGCTTAAAGAACAACACCAAGGACGCGAATTCTTCTTTCCGACCGGCGCTAACCCTAGTTTTGCCTTACGATGAACTATCGGAAAACATTATTATTTCCGGCTCGGTACCACTCTCCTAAACTGGTTGTGCTGCAGCACCTTCTGATGAATGACAACTATTAGGGGCTCAGATCTAAAGTCAAGAACGCACTGAACCGGGAAAGTTTGATCACATACTAATATTTTTTGGATAAAATTAAAGATAATACTTGAAAGTCCCTCCAAAAGTTTTTTACAAGGTTTTACACCTACTATTTTAAAATAGTCTGATTAAATAAAATTTTTTGCATATTTTTTAAACACTTAGTACTTTTTTACAAAATCTGCTCTAGACTTAAAGACGGAAGTATTTTTTTAACATGCGACTTCTTGCAACTTTGTATCATATTCACGAATTCAAGACTACCTGTCATTTGCAAATCCATAGCTATTGGGTAGAATTTGCATATTTATTCCTTCATTTATCGATTTTTGTAGAAACTACCTCGTATTTTTCATCGATCAAACGTAATTAAATGTTTATTGACGTAAAACAACTAAATTTCATAAAATGTTGATTCCTACGTGCCTTATGGTTTCAAGTTTAATCCCCCTTCGACCAATATTGCTCAGAAATTTTACAAAATCAAACACGTAGTCCAAATCACTGATTCAATCACGCAGTGCATGAGCTGCGGCAAAGGTAATTGATGAAAAGTCAAACGGATTAAGTCCAACCCTTGGACTAATAAATGCTGGTACCCGTCTTGTTGAGTTTAATATACAAGGGCAGAACATGTAATTCGCGGATATCCGTGGGACTTGGTGTACATGTTGAATGAAAATCATTTTTTTTTTTGGTTAGGTAATGTCTTATCATTGAAAAGGAAAATTTAACCAAGAAGCTTAATATGAGACTATATTTTCTGTAAAAGAAAAGCATTTACATTTTTTTAATGTACAGTTAATTTTTGCAAACACATGTCACAAATTCCTATAGATTTCTTTAACGGGGTATGCGCAATCAATTTGAAAACATAGCTTCTTTGCTTGCAATATATTAGCTATAACCATGTTAAAATCTATTTCGCCATTAAAAAAAATAGCAAATAGCTTTTTCCAAGTAAAAATTGCAGTTTGGCAAGGGGACTTGGTAGACAATTTTCCACGTTGGTAGACATTGTTATCCACACCTCGTCAAAACGGAGTTTTCATAACTTGCGACGATTTTAAAAGAGTAAAATACACTGTAAAAATGACAACGTAAGTTAGAGGAAAATACTGCAAAATAGAAGAAAACTATTGTATTTGGAAAAACCGGAAAATACTACAATTTTATGTAAACATTTCCAGACCTATTATGACTATATTTAAACGTGTTAAAAGTGGAGCTCTTCAAATCCCATAAAAATACAGGTTTCATTCCAATTCACCGTATATTTTTCACAACAAACTGTAACTTGATTTAAAATATTTTACAACAAATCGTATATTTTGTAGTATACGCACTGTAAAAACTTGGTGGACATTTGTGGATAGGTCTACTAAGATAAATGTTAGTCAGTACAAACGGTGTATAAGTTCAGAGTTCTTACAGTGAAATGATGGCGAACCTCCTTTGTGAGGATAGTGGTGGTCCTCAAATGGAGAACTGTGATATAGTCTCATGTTAAAACATCATGGATTTTAGTAAATGATATTCCCTACATAATCACATTTTTGTTGTAACTCACCAAATATAAAATTTGTGTTGTGATTGATTTATTTTCAGATTATACTCTAATTATTACAGGAATTTGTTGGGAGAATTGCTGACAGTAAATACTGTAAAATTAACGATATTTTTTACAGCGTAGGTTAATGTTTGAAGCTAATCAACTACAAAGTAAAGTATATAGTTTGTTTGTTTTCGTTGCTTTTCTTTCTTAAACTATTCCTTTTAGTGTTTCCTTTAAAACTATATAAACGAATTGAAGACAGACATTAATTATAATGAGTTACATGTATAGATTAATTCAGATGTAGTTTGATGTAGTTTGCTTTATTCACTTTGAAGCTCCAGCAACAGGCTCTTCCTATTTAGAAGAAACAATTTCAACTGAAGGGATTTCGGAAAGTTCTCGTTTAAAATCTACTTTATGAAGTTACTACTGTATTCATGGTATTGGTAATTTTAAATCGTGTATCATTTAAGTAGACCTTCACCTTGCCAACTATGCACCGTCTAAAACTAAATGGGGTCAAAATGGTCATTTTACACTTTTTGACCACAAAGTGGTCAAACTTTTAACCCCCTTAAAACAACGGGTTCAAAGATGACCCGTTTTAAAAGTGCAAAAGGGTTAGGAGTTAGATAACGGGTCTTCATAATGGAGATGCGGAAAGGGAATAGGTGTGAGTTAATTTATAGTGGAGATGGGACGGGTGTGTAAGGGACCTCGTAATGGAGATGGGATTCAGGTGTAAGGGACATCATGATGGAGATGCAGATACGGCTTTAGAACCTTTTATTGTCCTCTATATGGAACCTTTAAGAATGGAACCCTAAAAAAATGGTTCTTAAAAATCTGAGAACCCAAAAAGGTTCCTAACAGAACCATAAACTGTGCTATACAGCAGTTAAAGAACTATTTTTGGTTCGTTGAAGAACCTTATATAGAGGAAAAGATTAGAACCTCTTTCGCACCTTTTTTTCTTAGAGTGTCGAAGATATAAGGCACCTCAAAATGAAGATGGAATTTATTTACACAATCCCCTCTCCAATATATGTGGCTACAACTAAATCGTAACTCACATCTAAGCAGAAAAAACACTCGCTCTTCAAGATACACTCTAAAATCAGATTAGTCTGCGGACAGCTCACCAAAATAATTTGTCCAATTTTTGCCACAATTCAGATCAAATTGAATTATTTTGATACCAATATTAGTTTTAAAAATAGCAAATATCTTGATTAGGTGCTCATAAAAATCAAAGTACTGATTTTAGTTAGACAAATGTAAAGCTTCCATCAATAATATCCACATCTAAAAGGATTAAGCTTTATTCTTTAGTACGCAATAATTGTGATCTTCGTATTTTCGTATTGTAGTCAGGGAGAACGTTCACGTGCCCGTGCATTTCTAATTGTTTCATTGACACAATAATTTAATACTTGAAGACAATATTTAGAAATGTGTGTCAAGTATTTTTTGAAGATATTCACTTTTTTGGCTGCCATATTGATTGACGCCATGTTACAACTCTAAAAGTATCAGAAATACAGTTATCTAACAACATAATCTAAGTACTTCATGTTTATTTTTTATCTCAGGTATTTGCTGTTATAGGGCATATTCTAAAATTATTAGATTTGGCTTCCATTTTGAATTTGAAGTATGACTCAATGTTAAGAATGCCATGGACTTGTTCATTGGGTCCTACAGTATATCTAGTAATTCCATAGTTTGATAATATAGGGTTGAATAGATAATTATCATTTATGGCGACGCCATCTTGGATTTCTCAAAATGCTCAAGGATGACCAGGTGGCACCCGGGGGATTTTTATTCTACACACCCTAATCTATCATTTTCAGCAAAAAAATGTGTCCATACTCAACTTTACGGTCAGGCCATAACTTGGACCAGATCTCCCCGACTATTGGAGCAAATACGAAATTCAACCTATGTTTTATGTTGAAATGTGAGCAAATTAAAATCACCTTTTGTTTTTTAACTTTTAAGACATTTCTGGAGCCAAATACAAGTTAAGAAATCTATTGAGTGTCTGATCTATATGAAATCACTCACATGTCTGGAGAAACCCAAATTTGCCATTTTTTCCTCCAAATTTTGACATTTTAAGCAAATCTGGACAATTTTGGCTTCAGTTTGACTAATTTTCCAACAATTTTTAGAAAATTTTGGCTTCCCCCGACCCATTGTTATACCAAAGTTTTCATGAAAACGGGGTCATTGATATACCAGAATGCTGAAAATGAGACCAATGTCTGTGGCACGTCCATGTATGGTCATTTGTGTTGAGAACATCCCCCGGGTTAGGAATAAACATGTCACTTGGGGTCGAATGCCCGAAACACCTACAGTAAAATGAGTGAATGTTTCGAGATATGTTTTGTTATACTGAGATTATTCGTGCCTATCCCATCTTACTTCTGATGCCAAGCTAAATATATATGTATTGACCCTTTAGAAAAATGGAAAAATCCAAGTTGTTGCGTTATAGTTTCACTGTAAAAAAACATTGTTTATAAACGTGGTGCGAAGTAGAAGTGTTTAGGCAATAAACATGTCAAATCGCTAAACACCTACCGGCAAATGACTATTTTTCTATTTTAAACTTTTAAAACGTTTAAGCATAGTGCAAATGGTATTTAATTTCACTGTTTTTAAAGTGAAATGATAGTGACGGGCCTCATTCGTGAAGATGGCCGTCCTCACATGGAGAACAGTGACATAGTTCCATGTTTTTAATTGATATCGTGGATTATTTTAATATTGTTCACTAAAAAAACTGCTGTTATTCAAGTAAATGTAACAAAAAAAAAAAAAAAAAAAATATTAAAAAAGTAAATCACAGCATCTTTCTGTGACCTACGGATTTTGACCTATGACCCCTTGAACATCACAGGCCAGCATTAAAATGGACGATTTGAATGATTTTGTCAATTTTTGACTAAAAATGACCATTTTTCATCATTTTAATCAAATTCTTCTATGAAAACATGTTTTATTACTACTCATATTATTGGTTTACAACAACACTTTATTTTTGGTGTAGTTGTAGATTCATCAGGTTGGGCAGTTACCATGGCAACCACAATTTAAACCTTATTTTAAGCCAAATTTTCAGTCACTGAGGCTAAAAAATGGGTGCAAATTGCCGTTGCCATGGTAACTGCCAAACTTGAGAATTCTACAACTGGCATTAAATTAAAGTTCTTGTATATTCCAACAACATCAGTTGTAAAAGAAATGTTTATA